>MU715120.1:45324-81017 GCA_026770625.1 Nicotiana glauca
AGGTATCACTTTATTAGAGATTGCATATCTAATAAAGTTGTGGAGCTTGAGCATGTGAAGTCACAAGATCAAATTGCGGATATTTTCACCAAGCCGTTGAAGATTGAGCTTTTTCAAAAGCTAAGGATGGCACTTGGAGTGATAAAACAAGTTTAAGGGGGGATGTTGAAATGTGAAACATAATAAACTTGTTTCCATTAGTTCACATTAGTTTACATTTGTCTATATGCACCTTACTATTATGATCCTATGGTATCTTGTATAGACCTAGTCCATAAATATAAGATATTATAGCTTGAACTATATTTTATCCCAAATTGTCAAACTTCGACGAAACTCATTTTGATTGATTTGCTTATCCTCTCTCCTTCGTGAATTTACTGATCACTTGTTTGAAATAGTATAATACTTAAAATCTCAAAATAGCCTCATTACCAAACTTACATCGATTAACTTACGACGAAATTTTAATGTACGAAAATGCGGGATGTAATATCTCATTTTCATGCTTTCATTAATTTACTTATGGCATACTTTCACATATGAAAATATGGGGATAACAGAACAAACCGAAGGAAAATGAATATAAACATCAAATGAAAAGGGAAGAATATATACTAACCAAAGAGAAGATAAAGATAAAAGAAAAAGAGTATAAAGTTATTACATGTCAAATGTCAACGTAACAATGAATCATCCAAAATAGACTACCCCCTGAATAAAAATAAGCATTGTCCTCAATGCTTAACTAAAATAATAACAAGAAAGGTAGAGAGTTAATATAACTCCCTATGTGGTCTCAGTCTGTACATCATCCTCAACACCATCGGTCTCCTCTAACTGTATCTCATCATCACCTGGCTGAGGGACAACAGGATTGGAGAGCATCTGGAGCATCTCCTCAACGGTGTGGGCAGTAAGGTTTGGCTCTTTATACTAGCTAGTTGTTGCATGTGATGCCTAAGGTACTGATGGTCCTGCAGATGCTGACTCCATCAGTAAATCTAGTAGTATATCTCTGGTAGATGCGATATTGGAAACTTTTTTTCTTAACATGTCCACCGACTTCTTCGAATCCTGAGATTCTACATCTTCTACACTTGCTTCCCTAACTCATCAACGACTTCCTCATGTGCCACCAAAGTCTCCATAATGGTGTTTTGATCTTCCATGGTCTTTGACAATATTTCCTCCACTAACGGAGGTACATGAGGTGTTGTTGGGGCCGAAGACTGTGTTGTAACAATGTTGGATATGTCAGACATCTTTGAAGTAGCTGCTTGCATCCAGTTGTTGAGACTTACCAATATCTGGGGACTCGCAACACAGTGAGTAGATATGTAGAAGATACAGGTATTGGCACAGATGTAGATGGTCTAGCAGGTGGAGGTTGTGGTATGTCAGTTGTCTCGGTGGAAGGACTGGCTGCTGTGGAAGGCTCAACAGCTAAATCAGTAACTACTACCGCCAGCGGAGGTAGTTTTTGTACCCTTTTAAATTTGGGTTGTCAAACCCCTGCAGGTGGTACCATAAGAAAGTCTTCTTGGCCTTTACTCTAGTATCATATTGCCTCGTCTCCACCTTTTCATCATTGAAATACTTTGTGAGGAAGTTAGGGTAATGGTAGGATCTTTTACCTTTTTGGATAGCTAATGTGTTATTGGTTGACACTATTGCACCCACTTGGATCGGGAGACCATCCATAATAGAATCCACCAGAACTGCTTGCGGAAGTGGGAGGTCATTCTCATTCAGATACGTGTCAATACGACTACACACAAAGGTCTTCCACCCTTTAACTTCAAAATTTAGGGTGGCTCGGATGATAGGAACCCCTACTGTGAGCCACAGGGGTGGTGGTCCTCGAGCAGCCGAAATCCCAGCTAACCGCGGGAGAGCTGCATTACCCATAGCAAGCTTTTCCAAATACTGGACTGCCTCTACTTCTTCAAATCTCACGTAAGAGTTCAAAGCCTAGGAGTCGAATTGGACTTTCAGATTTCTCACCTTTGTTATATTGGTACCCTTCTTTATGTGAGCCACATTGGCATAAAATTCTTTAACCAAGTGCTCATTTGCGTCGATGACACTTTGGGTGAAATATTTCCACCCCTTTTACTCCCAGAACTATCTAAGGACATTTGGATTGTGAATGTCCAAATCCTTCATTAAGAATGGTTGCTCAAGTGTAAGTGATCTCTGGGGTCACCACTCTCTGAACCTCGCGAGGGCATTCAAACTTACAAACCAATCCTCCCTTATTTTCTTCTTCTTCTTCGACCTCTCAAGGCTTCCCACTCGAGTTCCACCTCATCCTCCATCATCATCATCATCATCATCGTCATCATCATCTTGTGATGACCTGGCCGGTCATCTTAAGAATTAACACCCAGATCCCCTATTAACTACTTTCCTAAGTTTATTTCTGCTATTTTGGTTTGCCGGGTTGTTCGGTGTTGGGTTTCAGAGAGTTTTGGGACACTTAGTCCCTAAATGAGAGCTTAAGAGTTAGAAAGTGGCCCATAGTCGAAACAGTGTGAAGACGGCCTTGGAATGGGAATCTGATGGTTTTGTTAGCTTTGTTAGGTGATTTCGGGGTTGGGAGCATGTTCGGAATGTATTTTGGAGGTCCGTAGCTAATTTAGGCTTGAAATGCCGAAGTTTGAATTTTTGAAGTTTCCGGTCTGATAGTGAGTTTTTGATATGAGGGTCGGAATGGAATTCCGAAATTTGCAATAGATCTGTCATGTCATTTGGGATGGTGTGCAAAATTTTAGGTCATTCGGACGTGTTTTGGTTAGGTTTCTAATCGAAGGTGTATTTTTATAAAATTGAAGTTCTTAGGCTCAAATCTTTGATTTATTCGAGTTTTCGACGTTGTTTTAGGTGGTTTAAGGGTTGTTACATGTTTGAATGAGGTATTAGGTGTTATTGGTTCTTTTGGTTCAGGTTCATTTATAATCATTACTCACTGAGTTAGAGTACTCACTTTACTCCCTGCACCCCGTGTGCAGATGCAGGCATTTTTTCACCCGATAGCGGGTTTGGCTGATCAGAGTCAGAGATATAGGAGTTTGGCGAGGTGACTGCCAGCATTCACAGAACCATACTTCATCCTTTGTTTATCATTCCTATTTTGTTTATTTCACACCTTATAGTTGTATTTATACTCTAATAGATGCTCGTGACTTGTGACACCCCGATTAGGGCTGTGTTGGGTTGTATTTCTACTAATTAATATTATTAAGTCATATTTTAGCTGTTCATTCATGTTTAAATTATTTTTGAAAAGACGAGTTGGGTTAGTTGGATGGCCTCGTCTTCACAAGAGGCGCCATCACGACCAGTGCGGGGTTTGGGTCGTGACACATCTTCAAAATCATCAGTGCAAGTGGAGTGTGTATAGATGAAGGCTTTGAACCCTAGCTGCCTACCACTGAACAATTAAAAGAACTTATTGAGGTGGAGGCTTCATCACAGAGTTGGTATCTCTCCTGAAGTTGCTGTGATTGGGATTTCGGCTGCCCTTCAATCAATTTTCCCTCTGAAGCATCCCTAGACGGGGCATATGAACTAGACTCAGAGGGTGCAATGGCTCGACCTCTCTTATTTGTCAACTTTTGGTGATTGGACTCCAAGAGGCTGAGTACCTTTGCCCTAGCCTCAGGACGATTCACCTATCCCTTTAGATATGTCACATCTACCTCTTGAACGAACCATTGTCTATAATACAAGGCATAGAAGTTAGTTAGAGTTCAAAACAATTAAAACATTTGCAGAAAAATTGCAGAACACGGTCATCAAAGAGACAGTGCTAATTGCTATTAAAACATGTGCTAATTGCTATTTATTTATCGCTTTAATATTGCTTGAACTGTATTTTAAATGTCTTCTTACGCCTCCCTTCTGAGTCTTCTGAAAAACAGTGTTCACATTCGCTTGGCCCACTTTTTTGTTAGATTTATACCAAATAGAACGGAGCTGGGCAAGCGACAAGGCCGGGCAGACTTTCGTGCTCCTGGTATGTTGCCCCCTTCACGACTTGAGTTTGTCCGCTCGGGTACGCCAGATCTAGAACACAAACCCCATGTTTAAACTTAGAATAATCTAACCTCATGTCGGTTCCCTAGTAGGAACGTCTATTTGCATCACATGCATTTGACCTTGGGGACTCAACACAGGGGTTGGTTTCGTCTAGGACAGGTGTACCCAAAATAACCGACCATCATGATGCATCCTACGTGATATTTGAATATTTATTTGTTTTGACTTGCATGTTGACCAGCTAGGAAAAGAAAATTAAAGAGAAAAACCAAGAGTGAGGTAGGATAGAAAATTCACCCGATTTTAAAAAAAATCCCGGTATTTGAAAATGTCTCGAAACTCTGCCAAATTTTTTTTGAAAAAAAAGGAAAAATGTATTTTTTTTAAAAAGTGAGTCAAATATCATGTTTTTCCAATTGTGTCAAAATTGACCGAACTACGCAGGTTTCGTTCTTACTAAATGTGAGATACGTAGGCAACCCAGATAAGGTTCAGCCTCATTTTTTACAAAAATAATCAAGTAAAGTAGGGTTCTGGTCAAAAGAATAAGCCGACCTAGCTTTGGTTGTATTTTAAGTTGTTCTTAACAGGAATAGCCTTAGATTATCTTTTAATTGTCGAAACGCTATTTTTGGGAAGAACGAGCAAGTATGTCTGGAAGTTGTCTTTTTTAATAAAATACTTTCCCCCGGCCTCAAAATTTGTTTGGAATTGTAAAGGGGCCACGTTTACAAAAACAACTATCTTTGCTAAAGTAGCATAAAGTGGGTCTTTGTCCGTTGATTTTCTTTTAGAAATTGAAAACTTGTATTGAAAAAAGAGTCCACAAGAGTCAACCCTAACCTTAACCCTCCACAGGTACAAAATGAATACCGTCCATAACCCATCACAGATGAATGCTATACAGAACCCATCATAACTGGTCATAGAACAGGCTCAACTGCAGCTTCGCATCTGGTGGAACGATTTAGGTAAATATGGCCAGAATTAGGTGAAAAGCAGTTGGGTTCCCTTATAGACATCATGAGCATCGAACCCCGAGAAAATTTGATCAAAGTCTTGGTAACCTTTTAGGACCCTGTCCACAACGTTTTCCATGTCTCGGATGTCGAACCACCCCTACTATGGAGTAAATTGCCGGATACGTTGACCTTGGCCAAGACTTGAGGAAGCAAGAGATCATATTCCCAAGGGCCCCTCTGTGCACAAGTTCTTAGATCTTCTGAATATTAGTAAACAAATGAAGAAGGCTCATGTAAGCGAAGGATGTTGTTCTTTATACTTCTTATGATTCAGGTTCGGGCATTCAGTTGGGTTTGAAACACATGAAAAAGGGTTAAACAACAAACAAGATAAGAGCACCTGGCAAATTAATTATCGGTTCACTTTTATCGTGGCATTTTAGGGGATCATGGTCTTTCCAACTGCAGAAGGGACAATAGACACTCGCATGGCCAGAACTGCACAACTGCTCACTACTAAGGAAGATCACACAGTTCTTCCGTTAGTGCTGGAAGGCATCTATCGAGCATTAACCTTGTGTAAATACGGGGCTCAATTCTTCGAGAGTTGCAACATTCTTCTTCAAATGTGGTTGATCGAACATCTCCGCCATCACCCCAAGCTCATGAGTTACGATGCGGACATTAACAACTTAATAAAGAGTTATGAGGAGAGGGTGAAAGATTACAAAACTCCAGAAGGTTTTGAGGCGTGGGTTTCCCACCTAAGGAATTTAAAGGTAAGTTAAATTGAATGGACTCTAGGGTGGCTTCCGGTAACAAAACTCATATACATGATAGCTTCAAAAGGTTACTTGATGATGATGAGTCTAAGGAGTATCCAACCACATGCACCGCAAAAAATTCTAAGGAAGCTGGGAAGATATCAAGTGGTACCCGAAGATGTATATTTGAGTACCCAAATCATTCAACTACACCCAGAAGCAACACTACCCGAAGCTTTAGTCCAACAGGATTGGAATGGTTGTCGATATCTAAAAGGTGACAACTAGGTACCGGATCTTGCTAAAGGAGAAGTTGATACATATTATGTTGAGTGGTTTGAAAGAAGGTTATGTGTGAATGATGAGACATAACCCGAGCCCTAGCCCGAAAGGCCCGCCTAAAGACCCATGTTCAAGATTTTGATGATAAAGTCCGAGAAAGGTTGGCTTGGGGAGAAAAGAAGAAAAAGTATCAAGACACCATTCACACTCTGAAAGAAGAGTTGAGGAACATCGTATTCAATAATGATCTGCATGCGCAAGAGGCCGAAGGTGAAAGAAGAAGGTTGGCCCAAGAGAATTAAGCTCTCCGAAGCCAAGTTCGGAAAATGAGAATAGTAGCTGAGAACCCGGCCAGAAGTAGAAAAGATGAAAATCTCATCTACAGCCTTATGCAAAAAGTACGTGATTGTGAGGATGATTTTCAAAAGACTGAGTCTGAGCTAGGGAGAGCTTGAACAAAGTTGGCCAAAAATGCAGAAGAACGGGCAACTTTCGTTCAACAATTGAAGGAAAGATATGACAGAGGGGTTATGGGCTGGAAAAAAAAGGCTTAATAGACTTGATGGTGAAATGACTAAAGAAGCGAAGAGCTTCAAAGTCGAGAG
Organism: Nicotiana glauca; assembly: GCA_026770625.1. Classification (NCBI taxonomy): domain Eukaryota; kingdom Viridiplantae; phylum Streptophyta; class Magnoliopsida; order Solanales; family Solanaceae; genus Nicotiana; species Nicotiana glauca. The sequence goes on from MU715120.1 coordinate 51,982, forward strand.
AAAAAATTGCTATGCTCTGATGGAACAGATAGAGGGACACCTCCAACATTTGCAAGAACAGAATCATATAGCCACCCAGGTTTTGGAGGCTAGATCCCAGCAAATTGGGCGATTATTGCTAGAAAAGGGCATCATCAGGGGAAGGGTTGTAAGAATTGCCGACTACATTGTGATGAAATGCACCAAGTGCAAGGACATGACCAGGTCCATGTTCTTCGCCACAGTAATGATCTTCCTTTGCCATATAATAGATGATCTCTATCGGCTCCAGGATGACATGGCACATAGGCCCGCAGCAAGGCCAGCTGGCGTCCCTACGGCAGAATTGGACGCACTTATGTATTCTTGATTGTTTTCCTTTTTTCGAGTCTGTATTTTCATTCCTAAAGTCTATTTCGAGTCTGTTTTAGTTTTCAATTTCCCAGTATCTAGGATCGAGTCTTTGAAATAGAGAAGAATTAGAGGTTTTGTTTTAATGAAAATTTGTAAAGAAGAACCAAAAAATGTTTTATTTATTTTATATTTATTCCTTGAACTACGTGCTGATCTGATTCACGCGACGTCGTGATACGTAGGCAATTCCCATCCGATCCGGTCATGGTTTTAAAATAACTCAAATAAAAGAAAAATGATGAAAAGAGAAAACCCAAACGAAAAAGAAATAAAGAAAAGCGAGAAAACAAGAAAAAAGAGAATGAAAACAAGAGAGAAAATAGTGAGAGAATGCAAAGAGAGCAAGACAAAGATCGGGGAGATAAAAAAGTTTGGGATGAGACACGCAATCATTTCAAAACACGTAGAAACAATTTAACTATATAGGTACATCACACCCCTAATGTGCGATTCCTAATGTGTTAATTGCTTCAAACTAACCGGTTTGTTGTGTCTACCATTGAGTATAGGTTATGTTCTAAGGTGGTGAGTTTTGTGGTAACCTGGCTTCGCACCCTTACTTTACAAGATCCAAGGGCAGTGTAGAAATGTCATCAGAAGGTCGTCCACCAACAATTCCCATTCTAGAGGATAGCCTGCTATCGGTTATCCCAACCTCAAAGTCAGCGGTTGCTGAAGAGAATAGGGAACTGGGCCTCCGCATTTTGGAAATATGGGATGTTTGGTCCAATAGTAGAGAGCCACCAAGTACCATACCTAGTTTCCCCAACCTACTTCCAAGAGCAAGTGGAAATTCCAACTTCCCAATAAGTTACCCGAATACCCCACCATCTCAGCTCACTTCGCCGGAACACCTTCTGAGTATCGCCCCTAGGCAATTTTGGGAGTGGGCTCTAACATATTCACCGCACCACTAACCTCGGACATAGTACATCCAACTTTGCCCAGGCCAAGCTTTGATCCATCATTCTTCACTTTTCAAGTACCATCTTTTCCACCAGATCCTACCCATTTCACCACCAATTCTTACCCTCAACAACCCCGGTACGAGTTTACTGCAGGACAGGAGAAAACTACAAAGAACCCCGAGCAAGAAGAAATTACTCAGAAGATGAGGAGCATGGAATAGAGCTTCAAGAATATACAAGGCTTAAGTGGCCAGAAGAGCGTATCCTACGTTGATTTGTGTATGTTCCCATATGTTCACCTCCATCTTGGTTTTAAGACCCCCAAGGTCGAAAAGTATGACGGGCACAGGGACCCTATAGCCCACCTTAAGGGGTATTGCAATCAACTGAGAGGGGCAGGTGGAAAAGAAGAACTTTTAATGGCTTATTTCGGAGAGAATCTAGTGGGTATTGCATCTGAGTGGTACATAGATCAAGACATCTCGCTGTCACATATGGGAAGATTTGGCTTGACATTTTGTCAGGCAATTTCAGTAAAACATAGACATAGCCCGTGATAGGAATTCCCTGTCAAATCTCAAAAAGAAGTCATCGGAAAGTTTCCGAGAATATGCTGTTAAATGGCGCAAACAAGCGGCCAGGGTCAAGCATCGGATGGATAAGATCGAAATGGTCAGTGTTTTTCTACAAGCCCAAGAGGCTGACTACTTTCAGAATATGATGTGTATAATGGGAAAGACATTTGCTGAGGCTATCAAGATTGGTGAGACGGTCAAAAAAGATCTAAAAATATGTTGCATATTGAGCCAATCTTCCATAAGAGCTACGTCGCAAGCAATCCAAAGCGGGTTAGGAGTTGTAGCAAATAGAAAGAAGAGGTGGCGATGGCGGCTTCAAGTCTGAGAAACCCCCGTCCACCCAGACATGACTTCCCCCCAAGCACCCCACAACATTATTATCCACATCAGGATATGGCCTATGCTATGGCTCCTCAGCCTTACACAATAATGAATGCCCAGCTATACGCTCGACCACAACAACAGTTTAACAAAAATTGATCTCCACCTCCTAGAAATAACCCTCCTCACCAAGCTCTATATAATCCCCATCCCCCTCAAAATAATTTTGCATACAATGACCGTGCTCGGGAACTACCCAGAAGAACAAACTTTATGCCTATTGGTGAATCATACTTTAGCCGTTTCCCCTAAACTTGTCCAAATGGGTTTGTTGCAACCCGTACCTCAAACTAGAAAAACCCAGAGTCGCCCTCCTACCAACACGGTACTCGATGTGCTTACCATTCAAGAGCAGAAGGGCATGAAACTAAAGACTGTTTGACTCTCAAAAGGGCAATTAAAAACATAATGGAGAAAAAAAAGGTAGCGCAGAAAGATGAAGAGACCCCCAATGTGACCAATAACCCACTTCCGGCTCACAACAACAGGCTAGTTATTAGGATGATTTGTGAAAATAAGGAGTTTGACCCAGCTCTGAAAGCGATGCAATACAAGGGGGAGAAAAAGCGTAAGGAGAAAATAAACATTTGTTATAAGCTGAACATGCTTCTACTATATTAAATCCCAACTGCAATATACGACCATGCTACGAGCAACCACAATACTTGGACAAAGTGAGCTACTTACTGCGGGATATCCCAAGTGGACACGAAAGTTATGGCGACACAAGATCTTCTTATGATGGGGATGTGAGGATCTCAATTTTCAGAGAGACTTTATGCACACAGTGACCATTTCAATTGACATGCACTCATGTGAGGTGTTAAGGTATGCTCTTTTGTTACTAGACAGTGAGAAGCTTTTATGATGATATTTGCAAGAGAGTAGATTGACTATTCAAACCATATAAGCCATATACACAACCGAGTAAAAGAGTGACTCGAGAAGAATCGCAATGCTGGGATGCTTTGCATGGAACTTGACACCACATTGGTAAACTTTACGATGGCGCATGTATAGGCACAAGCGAGTAGATGTTGTCCATTTAAATTAAAATATTATGTAAGAAATTTATCGGATATAGTCCCTTGTTGAGAATTTAGGGAAGCAAGTTGGAAGTATTAATCCTAGAGTCATAACCCCATTCAAGGACACAATTATAGAACTTAATTCCACAAGAATGTAAATAAGAGAATTCGTAATAGAGTAGATTCACGAATAATGCATCTCGTTCAAAGAGTCGATACATGCAATGTTTTGTTATTCAACACCTTGTTAAGACCATGTCTATGAGAATTCTTCAATATGGATGTACATATACAACAAGTGAAAATTTTAATTTGACTCACTTAATGACTTTAGGTTGATAGGGCAATAGCTTAATCGATACCCCTCGACTCCATATCCCTAACGTACGTAGGCAACATACCAATATACTACATGATCTGGTCTGTAACTCTTTGGAAATCTCGCAACAGTTAAACTCACTCTCTTAAGCAAACCAAAAATTTAAATCTCAACACATATATTTCGCTTGTAAATGAGATCTTTTAACAGACAACAAAAGGATCACACTACTTTAGAACACTCCGCGGGAGTCAACCTACCTGCTTCGCCTCAATCTAACATTTCTGTATACCTTCCACACATTACACACTCACTTAGTCTTCCTGAGTCTGAACTCATATTGCAACATGAAATTTACTTCTTTCTCAACTGGAAACATGAAAAAGTTATTCACGCGCCCATAACTCGGGTCCAAAGTAGGGGAAGTATTGCGTAAGGATGCATTTCTTTATGTTCCCCGTGCCTCCATGAAAGAACAATTGGTGTTGAGTCCCCCCCAGGAGGTTCGAGCTAAACAAGGGACCTACTACGTACGTACCAAGACGAACTTATGTGGCACGGGGGCCAGTAATTTTGCAAGGCCGAATGAGCCCGTGGCTATCAACTGCTCACCATAGAAGGCCATGAAGGATCCCACTACCATCCCCTAGAATTACAGTAGAGCGGTAGTGACTAACAAAGGAAAAGAAATCACAGGGGAAGTAAATAAAACAAACCCATCTGGGAAGTACCTCAATCTGGAAGAAGTTAACAATGCCAAACAGAAGCGTTTTCCACATAAAAAACTAGTCAGCGTCGAAGAAGTAGATGAATTCTTCCAAAAAATGAAAATTACGGATTACGAGGTAATTGACGAACTTCAGAAGTCTCCCGATTAGGTATCACTTTTGTCTCTACATATAAGCTTGACTGAGCATCAGAAAGTACTAAAGACCTTTAATGAAGCCTATTTCTGATTAAAGCCACTGTGGAGAAACTGGAAAAGATGGCAGAAAAATTATTCGCGATCAACAAGATTTCATTTAGCAAGAACGAGTTACCCCCGGAAGGGGCTGCCCACAACAAAGCTCTGCATCTGACAATTAAGTGTGAAGGGTATTATGCGAAAAGAGTCATGGTGGATGGAGGATTAGGGGTCGACATATGCCCTCTCTCAACTTTGCAAAGAATGGAAATTGGGACTGAGAGGATCAGGCCTAATAATGTTTGTGCACGTGCTTTCGATAGAATCAAGAGGGACACAATAGGGGAAATTGATTTGATCTTGACTATCGGTCCTGTAGATTTCGAAGTGACGTTTCAGGTCTTGGACATGGATACCTCCAATAATTTTCTCTTAGGAAGGCCTTGGATCCATGTTCCGGGTGCCGTATCTTCTACCTTCCATCAAATGGTGAAGTTTGAACACAAAAAATAGGAAATTGTGGTTCATGGAGAAGACGAGCAATCAATTTACCGGGACCCGTTAGTCCTATGTCTCGAAGCTAGATAAGGTAGCGAGCACATAGTCTATTAGGCTTTTAAGGTGGTGGTCACAGATCAATGTGAGTAAGGAAGCCTGTATCCTCAGCCCTTTCTGTCAAATGCGTCAATCATGGTCGCTACAAAAATGATCAAGCATGGTTATAAGCACGGGAAGGTACTCGGGGCATCATTGCAAGTTATCACAGAACCTATCACTTTAGCTTCCAGGGAGAAGTTCTTTGGCGAGGGTTTTCATACCACAGAAACTAATGTGACATTACAAATGAACGAAAGCAAAATGGTTGGGTTTTGCCTCAGTCGATCCCGCATCTTTACAAAACATTCGTCAAGCCCAAGTCCACCGAAGAAGAAGAAGATGAGGCATTCACGCCCGAGGAAATTGAGGACATATGTGGAGCTATGAGGCAAATGTTATATGAAACTCACATGGTCCAGCTAGGCGAAGGCTCGAGCATTACTGAGGTGCAATTTACGGGGCCCGATGCCAAGCTTCAAAATTGGAAGGCTACTCTGTTTCCAGTTAAGCGGGAATCCCGGTAGTCCAGTCTTGCCACCTTTTCAGCATTCCGAGTTATTCCAGGGTGTCACTCGAATGTTTCTTTTAGTTTATTGTCTTTAAAATTCCAATATAAACCCTTCTATCTTCAAATCCAATGAAATAAAATCAATATTTCATCATCTATGAATCTCTTTCTTTATTCTTTCAGATTTTTGTTACTTTTCTTATTTCTTCCTTTCAGTTCTAATAATGCAGACTTAAATAACATGACATGCTTGCGGACTTCATGCCCAGATCATAGCATGATGTCTCACTATGAAATAATAAATCAAGAACCGAAATATGATAAAGATGAGGCTTTTAGGAAATAAACCAAGAACTGGATCAATTCGAGAATTAACCTAAGCCAAACTTAAATGAAACCAAGCCGGTTAATTTGGGTAGTTCAGAAGAGGCCCAATAAACAATGATAAGCATTCACACGGATGAAAGAACTAGGGATGCATTAATCCAACTTTTGTTCGAATTCAAAGATGTATTTGCTTGGTCCTACAATGATATGCTAGGATTAAGTGTTGATTTAGTGGTCCAAAAATTGCCAACCCCGATTATCCCCTATCCAGCAAAAATAGAGGAAGTTCAAAACTGACATCAATGACAAGATCAAAGAAGAGGTCACCAAACAGTTGAAGACGGAGGTAATCTGAGTGGTCTGATACACCACATGGTTGGCTAATGTAGTTCCCGTGCCAAAGAAAGATGGGAAAACTTGAGTGTGTGTTGACTATCGAGATCTGAACAAAGCAAGTCCCAAAGACAACTTCCCTTTGCCAAACATCCACATCCTTGTCGACAACTGTGCCAAACATGAGATACAATCTTTCATGGATTGTTATTTTGGATATCATCAGGTCGTGATGGATGAAGAAGACACGGAAAAGACAGCCTTCACTATACCTTGGGGCACCTATTGTTATAGGGTCATGCCTTTTGGTTTAAAGAACGCTGGGGAAACTTACATGGGGGATATGATCGCTATCTTTCACGACATGATGCACCAATAAATCTAGGTGTATGTGGATGATGTGATCATCAAATCTAGAAAGCAAGACGACCATGTTCGGGACCTGAGAATATTCTTTGAGCATCTGCGTAAGTATGGCTTGAAACTAAACCCAGCTAAATGTGCATTTAGGTTTCCGTTTGGAAAACTCTTGCGATTTATAGTCAGTCAGAGGGGCATCGAGCTAGATCCAATGAAGATAAATTCTATTCGGGATTGGCCTCCTCCGAGAACCAAGAAAGAGGTTATGAGCCTACTGGGAAGGTTTAGTTACATCAGCCGGTTCATTGCTCAGTTGACATCCACATGTGAGCCCATATTAAAGTTGTTAAAGAAAGATGCAGCAATTAAATGGATAGATAAATGTCAAGAAGCCTTCGACAAAATCAAAGAATATCTGTCTAATCCGCCAGTCTTGGTCCCTATTGCACCTGGGAGGCCTTTTTTTTGTATTTGACAGTCTTGGAGAATTCCTTCAGGTGTTTCCTCGAGCAACATGATGTGACTGGGAAGAAAGAGCAGGCAATATACTATTTGAGCAAGAAGTTCAGTAGCTACAAAGTCAAATACACTTTGTTGGAAAGGACTTGTTGTGCCCTAACATGGGTCGCTTAGAAGCTTAGGCATTAGCTATTGGCCTACACCACCTATCACATCGCTAGGTTAGATCCTTTGATGTACATATTCAAAAAGTCGATGCCCACGGGTAGGTTAGCAAAATGGCAAATCCTTCTCACCGAGTTTGACATAGTTTATGTCACTCGTACGACAATGAAATCTCAAGCTTTAGCCGATCACTTAGGGGAAAATCCTGTTGATGATGATTATTAGTCTTTGAGTACTTACTTTCAAGACGAAGAAGCAAATTCAGTCAAGGTAATTTCGGAAGACACCAATGCTTGGAAAATGTTCTTCGACGGAGCTGTGAACGCAAAATGTGTTGGGATTGGGGCAATCTTTATCTTGTCCACTGTTCAGCACTATCTGGCTGCAGCCCAGCTTTGGTTTTTCTACACAAACAACACTGAGAAGTATGAAGCCTGCATTATAGGTATGAATATGGCAATCGACCAAGATGTGGAAGAATTGTTAATCATGGGAGATTCAGACTTGATTATCCGATAAGCTCAGGGTGACTGGGAAACTCGGGATGTCAAGCTTATTCCATATAGGCAACATATAGAATATCTTAGCAAGCAGTTCAAGTCAGTCGAGTTCAAGCACATTCCTCGATTTCACAATGAGTTAGCCGATGCACTCGTTACTTTGTCCTCGATGTTGCCATACTCAAGCAATGTTCATATTAACCTGTTGGAAATTCAAATCCAAGAAAGGTATGGTTATTGCAATACGGTTGAGGTAGAACCAAATGTTCAGCCATTGTATCATGATATCAAGAGATTTTTGAAAACAAGGGAATATCCCGAGCAAGCTAATGGAGACCAAAAGAGAACCATTAGAAGGCTTGCCAGTAGTTTTTTCTTGAGCGGCAAGGTCTTGTACAAAAGTACTCTAGATCTCAACCTTTTAAGATGTGTGGATGCCCAAGAGGCTAGAAGAATCATGAATGAAGTGCACACAGGAGTGTGTGGTCCCCATATGAATGGATACGTCCTTGCAAGGAAAATTGTTCGAGCAGGCTATTACTTGATGACTATGGAAAAGGATTGCTTTAGTTTCGTCCAAAAATGTCATCAGTGTCAGGTGCATGGTGACCTGATTAATGCACCACCTTCAGAATTACATCCTATGTCAGCACCTTAGTCGTTCGTTACTTGGGGTATGGATGTCATTGGGCCAATCGAGCCAAAGGCTTCAAATGGGCATAGATTTATATTGGTTTCTATGGACTACTTCACACAATGGGTTGAAGCAGCCACCCTCAAAGCCATCACTAAGGAAGCAGTGGCGGATTTCGTGCACTCCAATATCATCTCATATTCCTACAACTATCATTACGGACAATGCTGTGAACTTGAATATTCATTTAATGAGGGAGATATTTGGACAATTTAAGATCACACATCAGAATTCTACCCCTTATTGTTCCAAAGCTAATGGTGCTTTTGAAGCAGCAAATAAGAACATCAAGAAGATTCTTAGAAAGATGATTCAAAGTTTGAGAAAATGGCATGAAAAGTTTCCATTTGCGTTGTTGGGATATCGCACAACTGTGCGCACATCAGTCGGAGCAACACCCTATCTATTACTTTATGGCACTGAAGCTGTAATACCCGCAGAGGTTAAAATTCCATCTCTCTAAATCATCATTGAGGCTGAAGTTGAGGATAGTGAATGGGCAAGACCCATTTAGAACAGTTAACATTGATTAATGAAAAGCGGATGGCCGCACTTTACCACAGGCAGTTGTATCAACAAAGAATGGCCCGTGCCTACGACAAGAAAGTGCGGCCTAGGAACTTTGAAGTGGGGCAACTCATTTTGAGACGTATTATCCCTCATCACAAGGAAATAAAAGGAAAGTTCACCCCAAACTGGAAAGGTCCGTACATCACAAGAAAATTGTTGCCGAAAGGGGCATTGTACTCAGAAGATATTGAAGGAAATGATCCTTAAATATCTGTCAATGCGGACACGGTCAAGAAGTATTATGTTTAATCCTTATGCGATACCAGTATTTCCCGAATGGGATGACGAAGGCTTTCATTCCCGCTACCCCAAATACTTCAACTTTTTGCTAACCCTTTGAACCGGTTACCTTTTTTCTGATACCCTCTTTGGAACCTGAAAATGTTTGTAAAAAAAAACAGATCAATCTAAAGAAACAAAAAATGTTTCCTTGAATTACATTCGACTTGATACCGAAAGGATACGTAGGTAGTTTCTTCTCTGGGGTTCAGTCACACCAAAATAAAAATCCAAATTCCCCCAAAAGTGAAATGGGGGCAGATGTTATAATGGTTCGATGATGATCCACCTGAATGGCTCCAAAGTTGTAACTATATCCAAATTCTTTGTACCCCAAAATCCAGTTCAAGTCCTTCCAATCGATCGGTGAGAATGTTCAAGAATTAGAGAATGCAACTATTTGGATCTGGAGCAATCAAAATAAGAGAAATAAAATGAGAGTGTCTTGTTGGTAAAACCCCACACGAGCACTGTAAGGCGATAGTAAGCAGAGCAACTGAAAAATGAGAGAGTCTTGTTAATGAAAACTTGCAAAGATCACTATAAGGAGGCGGTAAGAAGAGAAATGAGAGAGGTCAATTGCTGAAAACCCACAAAGGATAACATTGATCGAAAAGGAAGAATCCCCTACAACCATTGTCATTGGTAGAGTCCTGGCAAGATTTCTCACTTTTAAGACACGAGTTATGATGGGTTTATGAGAAATTGGAAGGTTGCACCGATCGGGTATCCAGTCCAAGAAACATGTCATGTTTATTGAAGTCTACATGCATTCAAGATAAGTTCTTCTTTCTTCCCCGAAAGGGACACTTCTTGTTAAATTCATTATCCTTTCCTTTGTTTACTTTTCTTTGAATCCCTTTCGGTTTAACCTTCCTCAAAACTAATACAAAGAAAAGACAACAAGATTAATTTTACAGGGTTCTGCTTAACAAAATCCAAATTCAAGAAAAAGCACCCAGTCTCAGCAGGTACATCAATTGAATCTAGACTGGCCATGATGGCCGATGCTTCAAAGTTAAAATTATGGAAAAAGAAAGAAATCCAAGGTCAAATGCCCATAAAGGTGAAATAAGATGAACAGGCCAAATCCCCAAATGGGTGAACCATCTTATGAAAGTTTGGAAAGTCAAAATCCCTGGTTTTAGAAGAGAGATCGGTCTCCAGAACAATCATGGCCACAAAACCAACCACCGTTTCTAATTAACAATTGTTCTTTGCTTAAAACAGGAAACAGGTGTAATTCAAAGCAACCTTGCAAGAAGTAGGTGCAATCAAAAGAAACTGCGCAAGAGCTAGAAACAGTTTTGAAACAATAATCAATTCAAAAAGGAAGTGTCTTCCAAATTCTTTCCTGCATTCTTACTCATTTTTTTTTCTTAAATGAAATTAAAAAAAAGAGAAGAAAATTAAAAAAAAATGGTAGCTTAGGGTCTCCACTCCCTAGTCGCTTTTCCAACATAGGGTCTCCACTCCTTAGTTGATTTTATTTTAGATATAGGGTCTCCACTCCCTAGTCGCTTTTTCAACAAAATGATCTCCACTCCCTAGTTGATTTTATTTTAGCCATAGGGTCTCCACTCCCGAGTCTGCTTTTTCAACAGAGGATCTCCTCTCCCTAGTTGTCTTTATTTTAGACATAGGATCTCTACTCCCTAGTCGCTTTTCCAACATAGGGTCTCCACTCCCTAGTTGATTTTATTTTAGGCATAGGGTCTCCACTCCTTAGTTGATTTTATTTTAGGCATAGGGTCTCTACTCCCTTGTCATTTTTCCAACATAGGGTCTCCACTCCTTAGTTGATTTTATTTTAGGCATAGGGTCTCTACTCCCTTGTCATTTTTCCAACATAGGGTCTCCACTCCTTAGTTGATTTTATTTTAGGCATAGGGTCTCTACTCCCTTGTCATTTTTCCAACATAGGGTCTCCACTCCTTAGTTGATTTTATTTTAGGCATAGGGTCTCTACTCCCTTGTCATTTTTCCAACATAGGGTCTCCACTCCTTAGTTGATTTTATTTTAGGCATAGGGTCTCTACTCCCTTGTCATTTTTCCAACATAGGGTCTCCACTCCTTAGTTGATTTTATTTTAGGCATAGGGTCTCTACTCCCTTGTCATTTTTCCAACATAGGGTCTCCACTCCTTAGTTGATTTTATTTTAGGCATAGGGTCTCTACTCCCTTGTCATTTTTCCAACATAGGGTCTCCACTCCTTAGTTGATTTTATTTTAGGCATAGGGTCTCTACTCCCTTGTCATTTTTCCAACATAGGGTCTCCACTCCTTAGTTGATTTTATTTTAGGCATAGGGTCTCTACTCCCTTGTCATTTTTCCAACATAGGGTCTCCACTCCTTAGTTGATTTTATTTTAGGCATAGGGTCTCTACTCCCTTGTCATTTTTCCAACATAGGGTCTCCACTCCTTAGTTGATTTTATTTTAGGCATAGGGTCTCTACTCCCTTGTCATTTTTCCAACATAGGGTCTCCACTCCTTAGTTGATTTTATTTTAGGCATAGGGTCTCTACTCCCTTGTCATTTTTCCAACATAGGGTCTCCACTCCTTAGTTGATTTTATTTTAGGCATAGGGTCTCTACTCCCTTGTCATTTTTCCAACATAGGGTCTCCACTCCTTAGTTGATTTTATTTTAGGCATAGGGTCTCTACTCCCTTGTCATTTTTCCAACATAGGGTCTCCACTCCCTAGTCGCTTTTCCAACATAGGGTCTCCACTCCCTAGTTGATTTTATTTTAGGCATAGGGTCTCCACTCCCTAGTCCGTTTTTCCAACATAGGGTCTCCACTCCCTAGTTGATTTTATTTTAGGCATAGGGTCTTCACTCCCTAGTCTACTTTTCTAACATAGGGTCTCCACTCCCTAGTTGATTTTATTTTAGGCATAGGGTCTCTACTCCCTTGTCACTTTTCCAACATAGGGTCTCCACTCCCTAGTTGAAGTTATTTTAGGCATAGGGTCTCCATTCCCTAGTCTGCTTTTCCAACATAGGGTCTCCACTCCATTGTTGATTTTATTTTAGAGATTGGGTCTCCACTCCCTAGTCGCCTTTCCAACATACTGTCTCCACTCCTTAGTTGAAGTTATTTTAGACATAGGGTCTCCACTACTAGTCGTTTTTCAAACATTGGGTCTCCACTCGCTAGCTGATTTTTTTAGACATAGGGTCTGCACTCCTTAATCTCTTTTTCAACATAGGGTCTTCACTCCCTTGTTGATTTTATTTTAAACATAGGGTCTCCACTCCCTAGTCACTTTTCCAACACAGGGTCTCCACTCCCTAGTTGATTTTTATTTTAGATAAAGGGTTTCCACTCCCTAGTCGCTTTTCCAACATATAGTCTCCACTCCCTAGTTTATTTTATTTAAGCCATAGGGTCTCCACTCCCTATTCTGCTTTTCCGACTTTGGGTCTCTACTCCCTAGTTGATTTTATTTCAGGCATAGGGTCTCCACTCCCTAGTCTTCTTTTCCAACATATGGTCTCCACTCCATAGTTTATTTTATTTTAGGCATAGGGTTTCCACTCCCTAGTCTACTTTTACAACATAGGGTTGACGTTATTTTAGGCATAGGGTCTCCACTCCCTAGTTTTCTTTTCCAACATAGGATCTCCATTCCCTAGTTGATTTTATTTTAGACATAGGGTCTCCACTCCCTAGTCGCTTCTCCAACATAGGGTCTCCACTCCCTTGTCTATTTTATTTTAGACATAAGGTCTTCACTACCTAATTTTCTTTTCCAACATAGGGTCTCCACTCCCTAGTTGATTTTATTTGAGACATAGGGTCTCCACTCTCTAGTTGCTTTTCCAACATAGAGTGTCCACTCCATAGTTGAAGTTATTTTAGACATAGAATCTCCACTCCCTAATCGCTTTTTCAACATAGTGTCTCTACTCCCTGGTTGAAGTTATTTAAGACATAGGGTCTCCATTGCCTAGTCGCTTTTCAATATAGGATCTCCACTCCCTAGTTGATTTTATTTGAGGCATCGGGTCTCCACTCCCTAGTCTGCTTTTTCAAATATAAGGTCTCCACTACCTAGTTGATTTTAGTTTAGATATAGGGTCTCCACTCCCTGGTCCCTTTTCCAACATAGGGTCTCCACTCTCTAGCTGATTTCGTTATAAATATAGGGCTCCACTCCCTCCCTAATCTATTTTTTCCCAAGGATACACAATTTTGATTTAATTGTATTGAAATAGTTTAGATTTTTGTTACAAATAACTCACGAAATTTTTTTAATGAAAACTGGGATAGAAAATTTTGTTTGTTTGGTTTCTTTGGTGCCTAAAAAGGTTTCCACAGTGAGGCACAAGGTTTGAGATGACCAAAAGAAGAATTTTCAACCCAAATAAAAGAAATGAAGAAAAAGAAAAGAAGTTGAACTCCAAGAATGGAAGCGGAGAAAAGGTCCGGACTGCCCAAGATCTGATTGAAGTCACATGTTTTTCATGTCTCATCTTTATCTGAGAAGCTGAGGAAGAATGAACCAACGATTGTAACTGACAAGTATCAATATTTAGGTCAGAGTCTACAAGAAGAGCTGACCAAGACTCAAGATCAAGCTTTTGAAGGTTTATAGATAGTAATATTGTAACTTGTAGTTGATAGGCTTAGCTAGTTTAGCTTTTTCATCTTTCATTTTGGCGTAATAAGCAGCTCAGCAAGTAGAAATAGCAACAACAGTAATGAAATCACAGTTTACCAGTAGTCCCAGCTACCAAAACTTTCAAAACTATACTGACCTGATTCCTTTATAGACAAGGATATGTAGGCAACCTCTAAAGCAAGGTTCGGTCGGAATTTTTCAAAGATGCTTCTCATAGAGTTTTGAATGGGCAAAAATCCCTCGTAATTTCTCATTTTATCTTTGCTGAAAACCCTTCGTGTTTCCGACCAAAGAGGGGTAGCTGTAAGCATGCTATTTTTGCCCTTTACGAACTACTCCCATAAAATCCCGAGAAAATAGATTTTTCTTAATTATTTGCCATTTTAAGGAATTTTTGAAGAATTATATTAATTGTTTGCATTTTTGTGGACGTTTAATTTTTATTGAAATCATGAAAATACCAAAAATATCAGGCATTGCATTTATGTTTGTTTTTTTACATTTTTAGGACTAATTAGTTAATTATTTGTTTTATTATAATAAAAATCACAAAAATAGCCCATTTTACACTTTTGCCTTTTATTTTTAGATTATTGATTTTTCACTTTTTATTTAGGATTAAGTGATTTTTATAATTTTTGTAGTTAAGTAGCTAGTTTATTTTTATATTTTAGATTAATTTAAGTTTTTTTTCTAATTTAGGATTTTTAATTTAAAAAAAGAGAGAAGGAAAAAGAAAAGAAAAGTAAAACAAGGAGGGAAAATTGAATAGGGGTTTTCTTAATATAAGATTTGGGCTATTGGAAGCCAAATTTAGCCCAAATATTACCCAAAAATCGTTCTCACACCCAGGCCCAAATTCGCCATACTCGGTCCAGCTTCCCTACCTCCCAAAACGACGTCGTATCTAATAATTTTGATCTCAGCCTTTGATCGCGTTGGATCTAACGGTTGGGAACTAGTTGATCAATTACTATATGACTGTCCGAATTAAGATCCCCCCCCCCCAATTCCAATCCCTCCTTCAGTTCATCTATGTCACCCAAACTAAAAGAACCCTAGCCGCCTTCACTGGCCCACCGTCTCCGCCGCCAACCACCACCGAAAATCGTATCACGACGGTTCAGGTATTCCAAATGGCTCCAAATAAACACCCAGACTGCCCTTCGTCTCCTCTTTACAAATCTCCAAACCAATCCTCTCAAATCACTTTCAAACACCTCGAATCTCAAATCTACATTTCGACACCCAAAACCCTAACCTATCCAAATCAAAAAAAAACTTCACCAGGTTATTCCCTCACTCCCCTCACCCCTAATACCCTTCTGGTTCGCCTAAAAAACCCTTCAAAATCGAGCAGTTTCAGATCGAATGTCTGAAAACCTAAAAAAAAATCTAGTGAGTCAATTCCGGAAGATTTAATGGCTCAAACCTACATGAGTCAACTACTTTTGATGAGAGCAATTGATTCGTGTGGGTTTGACTTATTTTTCAAGATTGACCTAACTAGTCCAAACTCCAGCCAGGTTCTTTGATTCCAATTTTCTTTCCGCTCCAGTATAGGTAATTTCTGGATTGCTTTCTATCTTTTTCTTTTCTTCTCTTTTCTTGGCCATCTCTTTTTTTTATCTTTGATTGATTATTCGTTTTGATTGTTTTGTTTGTTATTGCATGTTTTATGTTCTTGTTTTTTATTCAGAATTGCTGTCTTCTTCTACATTTAGTCATTGAGAACTAATCAGTGTTTTAGGGTTCATGAGTTAAGCACTTTGTCACAGTCATTGATTGATCAAATTGCCCTTTAGGGTTCATTAGTGTTTGTTATCCTGCTAATTTCTTGTTGTTTGATTCCATAATATGATGATATTAGTTTGGATCAATAGCTTTGATTCTTACAAAATGGCTCATTGATTGATTCTGCATTCACGATAGGTGCAAAACGTCCTTGTTCTATGTCATTTCTGTTTTCAGTTAAGTGTTAAAATAATTTAGGTCTAGTTAGAAGTTTAAATTGACTTAGGATTTGTCCATTTGATCTTCCTTATTTTTAAGTCAAGTTTTTGTTCTTGTTTGCCTTAGTCTGCAAATCAATAGAAACATTAGGGACCTAATTGAACTAAAAGAATTCAGGTTAAAGCTGAAATAGGTAGTAATCAGAAGGGTAAAAATAGATTTTCACATATGCTAAAATCAGAAGTTTCTAGTATTTAGGAAAACTGTTCTTATCCGTAGCAAAAATGCTGATATTGGATAAAGGAAAGGACATACAACTGTTACAAATGTTGTACTACCCGAAAAAATTCAGAATTTTAGGTTAGAATATGCTCTTTTCATGTCCTTTTGTGCACTCTATAAAAAGGATACATTCCCTCATTCATACACACACATTTAACACCATTTTACTGCACAAAAGTTCTATTTTCTTTTTGAAAAAGATCAGATTTTAGAAATTTTAGAAAACTTTCAAAACTTCTTATTCTTGATTTTCACAAGCTGAGAAATATGATTAGAAGTGGAGGATTTTCTTGGTTTCTTTAGCTGGATTTTTTGGTTTCAAATCTATTTTGATTTGGTTAAAACTTCTAATTTATTTTTGGGTTATTGTTGTGTTGGTTTCTATTCTTGCAAGCTTCAGTAAACTCCCTTCTTTTCTTTCACCTGTTAGCTGATGGTCTTTTTGTTGTTCATAGGTATTTAACCTCAGCTCTTCCTATGTAATGATTTGTTAAAATGATATAAGAATTAGATTTGTAAATAGCATGTGTAGAAATGTAAACTTTTCATGATAGTAGCTTTTTCTTCACTTAAAACCACTGTTTCTCTTTCTTTGACTATTTGGTCATGAGCTGCAGCCTGCAGATTTAGCCACTGGTTGGTTAAATCAGCAGGTTAAGAAGCGGGAAAGTGGGACTCATACTTTTTCTTTTAACAAAAGGGAAAACCAAGCTCTAATGGACAAACCATGTCCAAAAGATGCAGGAATTCTCCATCAGTTACGCAAACTTGTAATAGTTTTAGCTTAAATATAGTTAGTTTATGTAACAAGATGAGCATTGTTACAGTGCCTTGATAGTATGATTGATAGGTGCTAGAATGGTTGTGTATGTTCTGTAAACGATACAAAATTCAGTTTGGTTAAGGAATTTGGGAATTAAACGTGTGTATTCATCCTCTCATTCATATGTTGTTGCAAGTTTGTAATAACTTTTGATTTTAATTTGATTCTGGGACTTTTAGTTGGTAAGGTTTTAACATAGACTATGGCATAAATCTTTTCTTTTCTTTTGAAACAAATAGGGTGTGAGTTTTGTTTTGGAATTAGTTTGCGTGTGCTAGTGATTATGATTTTCCTTGGCACTAGATGTAGCATGACTAAGAACGAGATATAGATTATGTTAATAATTTATATCTATACTATATTAAAAGCACGTAGGCCCTTAGCAAAATATCGTTCGTCTTTTTTACCCTTTTAAATTAGAGTTCACACTGAACAAAACAGTCATTTAATTACTTTTCTAATATTTAGAAGTTTGAAATTAAGTAAAATTATGATTATTAGATCTTTTCCTATTTAGTTTGTGTAGGAAGTCCGATTATTTATGACTTTAAAGATCATTAAGTTTTTACCTTATATAATTGTTTATTGGATCTACATAACATGACTACAATACCATTCAAAAAAAAACATGACTACAATACCTTTTATGTTAATATTGGTCTAATGTTTATTATTATATTAATTCTAACATAAATAAAGAGATTGACCAGAACAAAACTAACCCTATTAAGTAGTCTAACCAAAATTTAAAAAAGAATAGAATGCATGCAGCGAACTTCACTTTTAGAATTATTTTACAATTGTTGTCAAATTACAAGTGGTGGAATTTTGAGTTTGAACAAATCCCACGTCGTTTATTGAATACTCATTTAACTCTTTTTCAAGTATTAATTAAATTTTAGCTATAAATTCTTTACTTATTTACACTATGTAGCAGCTTAGCATTTACAAAGATCGATTACGATTTCACTTACACAAATTATTATTAATAGAACTAAAATACATGAATAATTACTAATAGGCCTAATATACATACATCATATAGTATTATTCTATAAATTTATATCTATCTATACTATTAAAAGTACAAAGGCCCTTAGCTAAATGTCATTTAATTTTTTTGCGCTTCAAAAATATATTTTATACTAGATAAAATAGTATTTAATTATTTTTAAAATTTTAATACTCTAAAATCAACTATATTTTAAAATCAATTCAAATTTACCACTTCAATTCGACTAAACACAAAATAGAATATTAACGTTACGGTACTTAGCTTACATATATAAACCAAATTGAACGATAGATAGTCACTAGATAATATTTAATATTTATCTATACTATATTAAATGTACGAATGCCCTTAGCGAAATTTCGTTCGCCTTTTTTACCTTTTAAAAATAAACTTTACATTAGATAAAATTATAATTTAGTTATTATCCTAATATATAGGACTTTAAAATTAAATAATTTTTTTTATCAAATCTTTTCTTATTTGAATTATGTAAGAAGTCCTAATATTAAGGACTTTAAAGTAGGTATTATTTGGGAAAATAGAAGTAATATTATGTTTCTTTTCCTTGTGTATCCGACGACAATTTCAAATAGAAATATGTTTCACATTCATTCTTCATACATTGGGGAACTTATAATTCTGATAAAATATACTGCTAAAAATAAGAGATATGGTACCTAAATAATTATATATTTTATTTATTAAATATACTTTTTAAAATATTAAACAAATTTGTCAAAGAAAATAATATATTGTTCGAATAGGAAAAAAGTTCAAAAATAATTTGTATCTTCTATCATTTACACGTGTACCTATATCAATAAATATATAATATTTAAAAATTATGTAAATATTATTAAATAATACATTTGAGTTATTTAATAAATATTAAAAAATATAAGTTCCCAAAAATAATGAATATTATTCTCACTAAACTAGCTCAATAAAATTATTGGCAAAGCTAGCTTAGTGAGATTAACATTCGTTATTTTTAGTAACTTAATTTTTTTTAATATTTATTCAATAACTGAAACACAATATTTAATAATATTTATGTAATTTTTAAAAAATTATATATTTACTAATATAGGTACACGCACAAAGCGCGTACCGTAAGACTAGTTTCTTTAAGATCTAGCAAGTTGAATGTGTATTGTTGACTGCCTTTGTCTTCATAACTGGTGTTAGTGTACGTGCGTTGTACGTGTACATCGCGTCAATCTTTATTAAACGTATACAAGACAAAAAAATTGTTGAAATAGTAATTGAAGTTAAAATAAATACAGTATATATTTAAATAATAAAAATTAATTTACATTGATAGAATAGTCAAATTCAGTATCTTTTGAACATGCAAAAGAGGATGCATTTAGTTGAATTAGTTAAAAATTATTTTTAATTATAAATAATCTATTGTATCGAAAACAAATATGCTATGATGCTATGTTTCACTCAATATCTCTTCATAAATGTTACCTTCGTAATGTTATTACATAAGAAGACAACGAATTTATAAAAACGCAAGTAATGAATATATCGAAATAACAAAAAATTTAATATTAATTTTAAATTTTGGGCAATTGATTTTTTTAACAGAATTAAGAACTATCTTTTTCAGTTGATATAAAATGGAGTATAAATTTTTTATCATAATTCCAATCGTGTAACGAATAAATTACTTTTCCCTTTTTCTGAAAAATAAAGAAATAATATTTGATTTTAAATTATCAAGATTCTAAAATAGATTTAGGTAGAAAATTAGGTTAAGCTACTTTTATAATAGAAGAGACTAAATGTTTAATAATGTTCTGTGCTCTTTACTTTCATTCTTTGTCCTTTTCTCGGATTGATTTCACACATTTTATCGATGATAAATATTTTGTATTAGAGTTTTGTAATTTTATAATAGTATAAATATATAGATATTGTTTTTAAAGTTTTAAATCGTCTCAAATTTTAAATATTAAATTGTATTTATAATTATATCAAATAAAACTTGTAATTTTAATGTGTTCACATTAGAAAATTGATGTAAGATGAAATATTAATTAGTTTTAAATTATTAAACATTAGGAGATCCTGCATATTCGTTCAAATAAGAAAAACTTTAATAAGCAAATTTTAATTTTAGCTAATAAGAATGTTATTTTTAAAGTGTTCGACAAGATAAGAATTTATACAAATACAATTTAAGTGATTTAGTCATAAATGTTAGGAATTCTTAGTGTAATCTAAATTAAAAATAATTTCGTAAGCTAAATTTTATTTTTATTTCAAAATTTATATATTAGAAAAATAAATAAAACACTATTTTGACAATTGTAAAATCAAATGTAAATTTTTTTTTTTTTTGAAATTTCGTGCATTTATAATTGCAAGTAGATTGACAGATTAACTTATTTTACATGGTTTATTCTGCACAAATTTACTCATCTTAACCTAAGTTATATTCCATACGTTAACTAAGTAGACTTTCTTTTTAGGAGAGTTTTCATTTGTCTATCATGAAATTTATTTTCTTATTAATGCCTACAACAATTGCTCAAGCATTTGTGGACGTGTTTTATCAAATTGAGATGTTCTTCTCTTTTCACATGTAAGTAATAATCACTGCAGAATTTTTATAATTTGTGGAAATCAATCTATTCAAAAAATACTTTTAAATCCTAAATATTAAGACTTTATACATAATTCAAATAAGGAACAATTTAATAAATAAAAATTTACTTGATTTAAAATCCTAAATATTAGAAAATAACTCAAATTACTATTTTGTCTATCGTGTGCTTCTATTTTTTAAGGATAAAAAAGGCGAGCGATATTTCGCTAAAGACTTTTATGCTTTTAAAAAATTTACATAAATTGTCACGACCCGGATTTTCCACCATCGGGAGTCGTCATGGCGCCTACTAGTGGGAGCTAGGCAAGCCGAATCTTACTTACATTCCCATTTTTGTCGGATATCTCATTTTAAAACATTTAGACATAAAATTATAATTTCAGCGGAATACATTAATTTAGCAGAAGACTTGGTAAACGTAACTAGTTGTGATACCGAAATTCAAACATAAATCACTACCCAAGAACTGGTGTCACAATACTCACGAACTTTTAAGAATAATACACATAACCGTCTGAAAGAAATACAAAACTTTTTATCTCGAATACATGAGATAACAGACTGAAAAGTAAGGATAGAAGAGACAACGGGTCCTGCGGACGCCTGCAAGGCTACCTCGATGTCTCGGTGGTCGGAGTATCAACAATCGCACTATTGCCGTTGTTGCTGTCCAAAACCTGTATCTGCGCAAAAAGAGCGCAGAGTGTAGCATCAGCACAACCGACCCCATGTGTTGGTAAGTGCCTGGCCTATCCCAATGAAGTAGTGACAAGGCTAGGACCAGACACCCACATAAACCTGTACAATTAAAAATATATATGCAACAAAATAGCAGGAAAGAAACATCTAATATTTAAGAAGAGAAAACATGCCCTGGAGTAGCCGCATGATACATAAACATTGCTAGAAATAATATAAAGGAATTTAATTCACTTTCAAACTTAACTCATCTTATTACAGGAGTGTGACCACTCGCTCCCATTTTAATATCATTCTTTCATTTATTTATCAGGACAATACATAATATATCACCGGCAACTATGTCAAATATCAATAATCATTATCTGTTAGTGATGCGGCGTGCACCCCGACCCTTCCGATATGTCACCGGCATCTATGGCCACTAACAGTACATAATAGGCTACCGGCAACTATGGCCAATGCCAACAATCATCATTCATTAGTGATGCGGCGTGCATCCCGACCCTTTCGATATGTCACCGGCAACTATGGCCAATAACAATAATCATACCATATATCACCGGCAAGAAACCAATAATAATTAATCAACAATGTATATATTACCGGTATTAAACCAATAATCTTTAATCATCAATATTTATATTACCGGTATTAAACCAATAATCTTTAATCATCAATATTTATATTATCGGTATTAAACCAATAATCTTTAATCAACAATATATATATTATCGGTATTAAATCAATAATAATTAATTTCATATAATCACATAAGATTATTAAATGTTTAATCCATTTAAGACTCACGGTCATACTCGACCCCCCAACGTATCGATACTCGTCTCCATGCCTATACGTCGGACTCCACACATAACAATTAGCACATAAACTCAACTCCTATTCCCTCAAGCTAGGATAGATCAAACACTTATCTCGAAGGTTTACGGCCAACTCAATCCTTAGCAATGCCTTTTCCTTTCTAATTTGGCTCCAATTCAATCGTATCTATACACAATTAATTTAATATCATCAATACTACTCAACAAACTAGTTCAAATGCCTAAATATGATTTTTCCAACATTCTGCCCAGAATAGTAAAAATCGACCCCGGACCCACGTCGTCCAAACACGAGGTTCGAACCAAAATAAATTCACCCATCCATCCACGAGTTCAAATATGTAATTTGTTCTTGAGTTCGACCCCTAAACGAGGTCTAAATCACATATTCTTTGAAAACCCTAACTATACCCATTTCTCTAATTTTTTTACCCATTTACACATGTTTAGGCCTAGGAATTCGAATATTATTTATGGAGAATGAAGAAAACGAGTCAAGAATCACTTACCCAAAAAGTTTGATGACAATCGCCCAAGAATCGCCAAGAAATGTTGTTGGAGAAGAGAGAGTTTTGAGAAGGGGATAAAAATCCCGTTTTGTTCTGTTTTCAGAACTTAAATTCACTGGGCGATAATTTGCTCATCGCGTTTGCGACACACAGGTCGCGTTCGCGATGAAGGAAAGTGGCAGGCATCGCGTTCGCGTGGGGGGAGTCGCGAACGCGAAGGAAAAAATCTGGGGCTTCACAATTTGGCCTACGCGAACGCGTGAGGCCTTACGCGAACGCGTAGAGTAACCAGGCCAAGCTCCGCGAATGCGGGAGCCTTCACGCGAACGCGTAGAGGAAAGACTGGGGGTCCAAAATTTGTTCTACGCGAACGCGATGTGTGGAACGCGAATGCCTAGAAAGGGAAAGACTGGGCATCGCGAACGCGTGAAGGCGTCCGCGAACGCGAAGAAGGGGGCAGGCTGGGCATTGCGAACGCGAGGCATGGACGCGTTCGCAAAGAAGGAATTTGCTGTGTAAAAATTGCAGAAAATCTGCGAGTTTTCTTAAGTCCAAAACACCCCGAACCACATCCAAAACAATCCCGAGCCCTCGGGGCTCCAAACCAAATATGCATACTAACTCAATAACATCATACGAACTTGCTCGAGCGATCAAATCGCCAAAATAACATCAAAATCAATGATTTGAGACTTAAAACCCAAGAAATCTTTCAAAATTTCATAACTTCCAAATTTTCCAATTTAAGGCCGAAACACGTCAAACAACGTCCGTTTTCAACCAAACTTTACAGGAAGAGCTTAACCAATATTTATGACCTGTACCGGGCGTCGGAACCAAAATACGAGCCCGATACCATTACCTTTTGATCAAATTTCAGTATCATTTTCCGTAAATATTTTTAGAAAACAATTTAATAGAAAAATTCTTTTACCGGGGTTCTAGACCTCGGATTTCGATCCCGGGCATACGGCTGAGTTCCATATTTTTCTACAGATTTTTCGAGACCGTCAAATCATGGGTCCGGGTCCGTTTACCAAAAATATTGACCAAAGTCAACTATATAAATATAAATATCAAAATTCTTCAAATGTTTCACATAATTCATATATTTCAACATAAAAATTTTTTGGCTTCACACCCGGACTGCGCACGCAAATTGAGGCAACTATAAATGAGATTTTCAAGGCCTCATAAGCTCGAAATGACTGAGAAAACAAGTGATGACCCTTTGGGTCGTCACATTCTCCACCTCTAAAACAACTGTTCGTCCTCGAACGGACAAAAGAAAGAAGTACCTGAGTCAGGGAATAGATGAGGATAACGGCTCCGCATGTCACACTCGGACTCCCAGGTCGATGCCTGACCTCTCCATTGAACTCGCACAGAAGGAAAACTCTTCGACCTCAACTGTCGAACTTGCCGGTCTAGAATAGCTACCGGTTCCTCCTCATAAGATAGATCCTTGTCCAATTGGACAGTGCTGAAATCTAACACGTGCGATGGATCACCGTGATATTTTCGGAGCATGGATACATAAAACACTGGATGCACAACTGGCAAGCTAGGTGGTAAGGCAAGTTTATAAGCCACATCTCCCACACGATCAAGAATCTCGAATGGGCCAATAAACCTAGGGCTAAGTTTTCCCTTCTTCCCAAATCCCATCACGCCCTTTATAGGAGACACTCGGAGCAATACTCACTCACCAACCATGAAAGCTATATCTCGAACCTTACGATCCGCATAGCTCTTTTGCCTGGACTGAGCTGTACAAAGTCTATCTTGAATGATCTTGACCTTATCTAAGGCCTCCTGAACTAAATATGTACCTAACAACCGAGCCTCTCCCGGTTCAAACCATCCAACTAGAGAGCAACACCGTTTACCATATAAGGCTTCATAAGGAGCCATCTGAATGCTCGATTGCTAGCTGTTATTATAAGCAAACTCTGCCAAAGGCAGGAAATGATCCCACGAACCTCCAAAATCAATAACACAGGCTCGGAGCATATCTTCTAAAATCTGAATAGTCCTCTCGGACTGATTGTCCGTCTGAGGATGAAACGTTGTGTTCAGCTGAACCTGGGTGTCCCAACTCTTTCTGAAACGTCTTCCAGAAATGCGAGGTAAATTGAGTACCTCGATCTGAAATGATAGAGACAGGCACACCATAAAGGCGAACAATCTCCCTAATATAAATCCCAGCTAATCTCTCGGACGAATAGGTGGTGGCAACTGGAATAAAATGAGCTGACTTGGTCAGCCTATCAATAATAACCCAAACAGTGTCAAACTTCTTCCGAGTCATCAGAAGGCCGGTAACGAAGTCCATAGTGATCTGCTCCCACTTCCATTCAGGAAGCTCAATTCTCTAAAATAAACCACCAGGTCTCTGATGCTCATATTTAACCTGTTGACAGTTCAAACACCGCGCTACATATGCCACAATATCCTTTTTCATTCTATGCCACCAATAATGTTGCCGCAAATCCTGATACATCTTTGATGCGCCTGGATGAATAGAATACCATGAACTGTGAGCTTCCTCGAGAATCAATTCTCGAAGCCCATCAACATTTGGCACACAAATGCGCCCTTGCAATCTCAGAATCCCATCAGCATCTAAGGTGACCTGCTTGGCACCTCCTTGCTGAACCGTGTCTTTAAGAACACATAAATGAGGATCATCAAATTGCCGATCGCGGATACGCTCTAATAATGAAGAGCGAGCGACCGTGCAAGCTAGTACTCGACTAGGCTCTGAAATATCCAACCTCACAAATCGGTTGGCTAAGGCCTGAACATCCAAGGCAAGCGGCCTCTGATCGACCGGAATATAAGCAAGACTGCCCATACTGGCTGACTTCCTACTCAAAGCATCGGCCACCACGTTTGCTTTCCCCAGGTGATATAAAATGGTGACATCATAATCTTTCAACAATTCTAGCCACCTTCTCTGCCTCAAATTCAACTCCTTCTGTTTAAACAGGTACTGAAGACTTTTGTGATCGGTGTATACTTCACATGCCACACCATACAAATAATGTCTCGATCTTCAATGCGTGAACAATTGCCGCCAATTCCAGATCATGATTTGGATAGTTCTTTTCATGGATCTTCAATTGCCTCGAACATAGGCAATAACCTTGCCATCCTGCATCAACACTGCACCAAGCCCAATACGGGAAGCATTACAATAGACAATATAAAGTCCCGAACCTGTGGGCAAAACCAATACCGGTGCTGTGGTCACGGCTGTCTTGAGCTTCTGAAAGCTCGCCTCACATTCATCTGACCATTCAAACGGGACACCTTTCTGCGTCAACCTGGTCATCGGGGTTGCAATAGATGAAAATCCCTCCATAAACCGCCGATAATAACCTGCTAATCCCAAGAAACTCTGAATCTCGGTGGCTGATGTCAGTCTAGGCCAGTTCTTGACTGCCTCAATCTTCTTTGGATCAACCTGAATACCTGCTGCCATCACAATATGACCCAGGAATGCAACTGAACTTAGCCAAAATTCACATTTTGAAAATTTTGCATATAATTGGCTATTTTTCAGAGTCAGAAGAGCCACTCTGAGATGTTGCACATGCTCCTCCTGACTGCGGGAGTATATCAATATGTCATCAATGAAGACTATTACAAACAAGTCTAAATAAACACTCGATTCATCAGTTCCATAAAAGCTGATGGGGCATTTGTCAACCCAAAAGACATGACCAGAAATTCATAATGGTCGTACCGAGTGCGAAATGCTGTCTTAGGGGCATCAGATGCCCTAATCTTCAGCTGGTGATAACCAGATCTCAAGTCTATCTTCGAAAATACATTGGCACCCTGAAGCTGGTCAAATAAATCATCAATCCGCGGGAGTGGATATTAATTTTTGATAGTAACCTTGTTCAACTGTCGATAATCGATGCACATTCTCATCGAACCATCTTTCTTCTTTACAAATAATACTGGCGCACCCCACGGCAAAACACTGGGTCTAATGAAACCCTTTTCAAGTAAATCCTACAATTGTTCCTTCAATTCCTTTAACTCTGGCGGAGCCATGCGATATGGTGGAATAGAAATGGGCTGAGTGCCCGGAGTCAAATCAATGCAAAAATCAATATCCCTGTCGGGTGGCATACCTGGCAGGTCTGAAGGAAAGACTTCAGGAAACTCGCGAACCACGGGCACAGAATCAATAGAGGGAACCTCAGAACTAGAATCGCGGACATAGGCTAGATAAGCCAAACACCCTTTTTCAACTATATGCCGAGCCTTAACGTAAGAAATAACATTGTGGCTAGCATGACTAGAGATTCCTTTCCACTCTATACGAGGCAAATTCGGCAGAGCTAAGGTCACAGTCTTGGCATGGCAATCCAAGATAGCATGATATGGAGATAGCCAGTCGATTCCTAATATAATATCGAAGTCCACCATATTTAGGAGAAATAAATGAGCACGGATCTCAAGACCCTCAATCACCACAATACATGACCGATGAACTCGATCGACCACAATAGAATCACCTACTGGTAGAGACACAAGAATGGGAACACCCAGTGGATCACTAGGCTGAACCAGGTACGGTGCAAAATAGGAAGACACGTACGAATATGTAGACCCAGGGTCAAATAATGCTGATGCCTCTCTATCACAAACCAGAATAATACCTGTAATAACAGCATCTGAGGACTCAACCTCTGTCTGGCAGGAAGTGCATAACATCGGGGCTGGGCCCCACCACCTTGAGCAATATCTCTGGGATGATCAGCTGCTGGTTGGCCTCTACCTCTATCGGTCTAAGCTCCACCTCTATGACCTCTACCTCCACCTCTATGTCCTCTACCCCCGCCTCTAGTTGGCTGGGCAGGCTGTGGAGCAATTGGGGCCTGAATCATAGCACGAGAACCCGGCTGCTGCGACTGAGCACCTCTCATTATCGGGCAATGTCTCCTGATGTGACCCAAACCTCCACACTCATAGCACCCATCTGAATGCGGCAACTGAGAAAACTGCGACTGACCTTGCCGACTCGACTGATCACCTCTAAAACTCTGAAGTGGCTGTGCACTGATAGGTGCTGATGGTGCACTGTACGACTGCTGATCCGAATAATGTGGTTGAGAATCACGACCACCTGAAATACCGTGAGAAACCTGAAGAGCTGACTTGAAAGGCCTAGGAGAATGGCCTCTAACATAAGAATCTCTACCTCCAGACGAGGTACCACTGAATCTGCCTGAACTACGGGGCCTTTTATCCGACTCGTGGCCTGCTCCATGAGACAGAGCCATCTCAATCCGGCGGGCTGCATTGGCTGCCTCCTGAAAAGTGATCTCACTCCCTGCTTCCATAGCCATCTGAAGACGAAGTGGCTGACTCAAGCCATCAATAAATCTCCTCACCCTTTCTCTATCGGTGGGAAGTATGACGGTGGCATATCGAGCTAGGTCAATGAACCTAGTCTCATACTTTGCGATAGACGTGGAGCCCTGATGGAGGCGCTCAAATTGCCTGCGAAGAGCCTCCCTCTGAGTCACTGGAAGAAAATTTTCCAAAAACAATTCTGCAAATTGGCCCCAAGTCAAAGATGGCGACCCTGCTGGTTTAGATAGGCAATAATCTCTCCACCAAGTCTTGGCGGATCCAGATAAACGGAAAGTGGCAAAATCGACACCATTGGTCTCCACAATACCCATAGTACGGAGAACTTCGTGGCAGCTATATAGAAAGTCCTGGGGATCCTCTGAAGAAATGCCACTGTATGTGGTAGTGAATAGCTTGGTAAATCTGTCTAATCTCCATAAAGCATCAGCGGACATTGCTGCACCATCACCAGTCTGAGTCACTATGCCTGGCTGAACTGCCTCAGCTGGCTGAACCACTAGAACCTGAACCTGAACCTGGGGAGCTAGTGGCTCCGGAGTGCGCGTAGCAGGAATCTGATTACCTCCTCCAGCCTGAGATGTAGCTGGTGCTGCTGGAAGTAACCCCGCTCGGGTGACACTCTCCAAAAAGCCTACCAATCGGACCAGAGCGTCGTAAAGAACTGGGGTAGCAATAAACCCCTCTGGGACCTGAGTTGGGCCCATTGGAACTGCTGGGGCTGGAACCTCCTCCTCAATATGAACCGGAGGTTCTTCCACTGGTGCTGCTGCTCGGGGCTGAGCTCTGCCCCTACCTCGGCCTCTAGGACGGCCTCGATCTCGGCCTCTGCCCCTAGCGGGAGCTGCTGCTGGGGCCTTAGGCAGTTGGTCAGTAGATGAGGAAGCGCGTGTTCTTTCCATCTGTGGAAGAACAGAGTAGAAATTCAATTAGCATTTGAAGAATCAAAGTCGCACGACAGGAA
>MU715120.1:82988-102730 GCA_026770625.1 Nicotiana glauca
GAGCTAGGCAAGCCGAATCTTACTTACATTCCCATTTTTGTCGGATATCTCATTTTAAAACATTTAGACATAAAATTATAATTTCAGCGGAATACATTAATTTAGCGGAAGACTTAGTAAACGTAACTAGTTGCAATACCGAAATTCAAACATAAATCACTACCAAAGAACTGGTGTCACAATACTCACGAACTTCTAAGAATAATACACATAACCGTCTGAAAGAAATACAAAACTGTTTATCTCGAATAAATGAGATAATAGACTGAAAAGTAAGGACAGAAGAGACAACGGGTCCTGCGGACGCCTGCAAGGCTACCTCGATATCTCGGTGGTCGGAGTATCAACAATCGCACTACTGACGCTGCTGCTGTCCAAAACCTGTATCTGCGCAAAAAGAGCGCGGAGTGTAGCATCAGCACAACCGACCCCATGTGCTGGTAAGTGCCTGGCCTATCCCAGCGAAGTAGTGACAAGGCAAGGACCAGACACCCACATAAACCTGTACAATTAAAAATATATATACAACAAAATAGCAAGAAAGCAAAATCTAATATTTAAGAAGAGAAAACATGCTCTGGAGTAGCCACAGGGTACATATACATTGCTAGAAATAATATAAAGGAATTTAATTCACTTTCAAACTCAACTCATCTTATTACAGGAGTGCGACCACTCGCTCCCATTTTAATATCATTCTTTCATTTATTTATCAAAACAATACATAATATATCACCGGCAACTATGGCCAATATCAATAATCATTATCTGTTAGTGATGCGGCGTGCACCCCGACCCTTCTGATATGTCACCGGCATCTATGGCCACTAACAGTACATAATAGGCTACTAACAAGAAACCAATAATAATTAATCAACAATGTATATATTACCGGTATTAAACCAATAATCTTTAATCATCAATATTTATATTACCAGTATTAAACCAATAATCTTTAATCATCAATATTTATATTACCGGTATTAAACCAATAATCTTTAATCAACAATATATATATTACCGGTATTAAACCAATAATAATTAATTTCATATAATCACATAAGATTATTAAACGTTTAATCCATTTAAGACTCACGGTCATGTTCGACCCCCCAACGTAGAGATACTCGTCACCATGCCTATACGTCGGACTCCACACATAACAGTTAGCATATAAACTCAACTCCTATTCCCTCAAGCTAGGATTGATCAAACACTTACCTCGAAGGTTTACGGCCAACTCAATCCTTAGCAATGCCTTTTCCTTTCGAATTTAGCTCCAATTCAATCGTATCTATACACAATTGATTTAATATCATCAATACTACTCAACAAACTAGTTCAAATGCCTAAATATGATTTTTCCAACATTCTACCTGGAATAGTAAAAATCGACCCCGGGCCCACGTCGTCGAAACACGAGGTTCGAACCAAAATAAATTCACCCATCCATCCATGAGTTCAAATATGTAATTTGTTCTTGATTTCGACACCTAAACGAGGTTTAAATCACTTACCCAAAAAGTTTGATGAAAATCGCCCAAAGAATCGCCAAGAAATGCTGTTGGAGAATATAGAGTTTTGAGAAGGGGATAAAAATCCCGTTTTGTTCTGTTTTCAGAACTTAAATTCACTGGGCAATAATTTGTTCATCACGTTCGCGACACACAGGTCGCGTTCGCGATGAAGGAAAATGGTAGGCATCGCGTTCGCGTGGGGGGAGTCGCGAACGCGAAGGGAAAATCGGGGCTTCACAATTTGGCCTACGCGAATGCGTGAGGCCTTACGCGAATGCGTAGAGTAACCAGGCCAGGCTCCGCGAAAGCGGGAGCCTTCACGCGAACGCGTAGAGGAAAGATTGGGGGTCCAAAATTTGTTCTACACGAATGCGATGTGTGTAACGCGAACGAGTAGAATGGGAAAGACTGGGCATCGCGAACGCGTGAAGGCGTCCGCGAACGCGAAGAAGGGGGCAGGCTGGGCATCGCGAACGCGAGGCATGGACGCGTTTGCGAAGAAGAAATTTGCTGTGTAAAAATTGCAGAAAATCTGCCAGTTTACTTAAGTCCAAAACACCCCGAACCACCTCCAAAACAATCCCGAGCCCTCGGGGCTCCAAACCAAATATGCATACTAACTCAATAACATCATACGAACTTGCTCGAGCGATCAAATCGCCAAAATAACATCAAAATCAATGATTTGAGCCTTAAAACCCAAGAAATCTTTCAAAATTTCATAACTTCCAAATTTTCCAATTTAAGGCCGAAACACGTCAAACGACGTCCGTTTTCAACCAAACTTTACAGGAAGCGCTTAACCAATATTTATGACCTGTACCGGGCGTCGAAATCAAAATACGAGCCCGATACCATTACCTTTTGATCAAATTTCAGTATCATTTTCCTTAAACATTTTCAGAAAATAATGTAATAGAAAAATTCTTTCACCGGGGTTCTAGACCTCGGATTTCGATCCCGGGCATACGACTGAGTTCCATATTTTTCTACGGATTTTTCGAGACCGTCAAATCACGGGGTCTGGGTCCATTTACCAAAAATGTTGACCAAAGTCAACTATATCAATATAAATATCAAAATTCTTCAAATGTTTCACATAATTCATATATTTCAACATTAAAAATTTTTGGCTTCGCGCCCGGACTGCGCACGCAAATCGAGGCAACTATAAATGAGATTTTCAAGGCCTCAGAAGCTCGAAATGACTGAGAAAACAAGTGATGACCCTTTGGGTCGTCACATAAATATTGTAGTTGTCACGACCCATTTCCACAATAGGTCATGATGGCGCCGGACACCGTTGTCAGTAAGCCAATGCGGAACATTTCCATCTCCTTATGTTAATTTTAGCAGAATTTAAGTGAAATAATTATCCGAATTTGGATTCGAAACCCGAAAGTGATAGATAAGATAAATAACATACTAATACAACCCCAAAACTAGTATACCAAAGTGTGTGCCAAGACCTGGTGTCACAAGTACGGGCATCTAGTATAATACACAAAAGAATATCTCTATCCTACTGTCTCAGATAAAGAAAGACAGCAAAAGTAAAGGAAGACCCCATACGGCTACTGGGCGGCATAGGAAGGAAGCAACTCACCGTGGAAATCTCTGTTGCCAACTCAAAGGCGCGCACCGGACAGGTAACCAGATGTATCTGCCTCAAATCTTGTACAATTATGTACATAAGCGTAGTATGGGTACATAAATAATATGTACCCAGTGAGTATCCTGTCTAATCTCGAAGAAGTAGAGACGAGAGGTCGACTTGATACTCATTAGGGTCAAATAATATATTGAGGTGATTATACAAACCATGAATAAACACTAATAAGCTACAATTTATAACGAGACATAAAAGTCCTACTCTCCACTATATCTCCAGCTAACCATTTACTTTTGTTATATTTATCAATTTATACTGGTCCATGAACGGCGATACCAATACTTACAAACTCTCAGTCAAGCAACAATAGCATGTGCAAATATGCCAAAGCGACGACCCGATCCAACAGAAATAAACTGTGCACTTGCCGAGGGTCGATGACGCGCCTATAGATGCATCTATTCATACTGAGGCGATCGACCCAATCCACAAATAATACGAAATATCAAGTATACACACAAGGCGCATCAATAGTCA
Source organism: Nicotiana glauca (assembly GCA_026770625.1). Classification (NCBI taxonomy): domain Eukaryota; kingdom Viridiplantae; phylum Streptophyta; class Magnoliopsida; order Solanales; family Solanaceae; genus Nicotiana; species Nicotiana glauca. The sequence goes on from MU715120.1 coordinate 86,655, forward strand.
TTAATACCAAGAAAACTTCAACAATTATACAAGTCCTATGGGGACAATTACCTCTGATAAGGTTAGAAAGGAGACTCACCTCGCGTCAAAGCACACTTCCAATATCGAAAACAAGCCCAAGTCCTCAATTCGGAGCCGAAAGATCACAAACTAGTTAAATAAAGTAAGAACTAGTCAATAAAGGCTTACAAGGTCGAATTCTAACTATTTAAGTAATTTTCCAACCTTTTCCACACGTTCCCTAATTCCGACCCCGGGCCCACGTGCCCGAATTCCGAGATTCTTCGAAGGAAATTGTTCCCTACAACCTAAGGATCAATAATATATGATTTCTAGTCCATTTCGTAACAAATTTCGTGGTTAAATCTTAGTTTTATTAAAACCCTAGGTCTAGCTCTAACCCCTTTGATTTTGCCAAATTTTTGGTGTTTAATCTACCTAATATACATGTATTTAAACTAGAGATGAATGGAAATAACTTACCTCACAATGCTATGTTGAAATCCCCTCTTTGGAAGCTCTCAAATCGCCCAAGTGTAGAGTAGACATAAAATAAATGCTCTAAGTCCCGTTTTTAAAAACTCTGTTCAGCCCTCTGATGTTGCAATTGCGACACTGGGCTCACAATTGCGAGATCGCAATTGCGACATTTCGATCGCAAATGCGAACATCCCCTCCCACTGCCTCGATCGCAAAAGCGAAGGAAAGCTCGCAAATGTGAACCCACTGGTTTCACAAATGCGAAGAAGAAGGTTGCAATTGCAACTTCTGCCCAGCCAGCCCAAATTCGCAAATGCGAAACCTCACTCGCAATTGCGAGTTCGCAATTGCGAGTTCGCAATTGTGATGAATATCTCATAATTGCGAGACCTGCAGCAGAGGCCAAAAAAATACCAGAAAACTGGTGTGTTTTCTCAACTCCAACCATGCCCAAATCTCACCCGAGCCTTCGGGGCTCCACTCCAAACACTCACACCAGCCCTACAACCATGTGCAAACTTGCTCAAGAAATCAAATCGCATAATTAACACCTAAAACAATGGATTTACACCAAAAATGCATGAAATCCTCAAGAATACCTTAATTCCTAACTTTTCAATTAAACGTCCGAATCACGTCAAATCAATCCCGTTTCTCACCAAATTTCACAGACAAGACTAAAATATTATATAGAACCTGTACCTGGCTCCGAAACCAACATACGGGCCCGATATCAATGTGATCAAGCATTTTTCTTTTTTATTAAACCCTTAGGATTTCAATTTTATAATTTTCAATAAAAATTCATTACTCGGGCTAGGGACCTCGGAATTCGATTCCGGGCATACGCCCAGGTCCCATATTTTTCCACGGACCTCTCTGGATCGTCAAATCACGAGTCGGGTCCCTTTTTCAAAAAAAATTGACTGAAGTCAAACTGGTCTTCTAAGACAATCTTAAAGAAATAATTAGACATATTTCGCTCAAAACTCTTCCAACTCCCGAACCAACCATCCCCGCAAGTCGTAAATTAGCTAAAGCAAGTACGGAAGGTTTAATTTAGGGAAACAGGATTTTAAAAGGCAAAACGACCACCGGTCGGGTCGTTACAATAATAACAAATTGCTTTTGAGTTATTGAATAGAAGTTAAAACATATTAGTTGCTGAAAATGATGATTGTTAATCTTTTAACTCGAAAAAGAAACGATAATAGTATAAGCCCTCAATCTTTTTTAAAGGTATATAATCTTAAGTTCATTTTAGAAGATATAGATTATAAGAGTCCTCCTTTCTTGAAACTTGAAAGTTTCGATGTCCTCGCCCTCTTCTTCTGATATAGATTATAGTTTGAGTAGAATAACTCAATTAAAAATAGTAAGACAAAAGAGACACCCTAACAAATTAAGGTTAATAACTTTAGTCTCTGCTGGGTCAAAAATCTCAAATCAATCAAGTCAACTGAATATCATTATGATAATTAACTTTTTAAAAACTACAGAATGGTATATGAACGAAAAAATTAGCGACAGAGTTACTTTCTAGTTATAAAAAAAAAAAAAAAATACCAAACGCCTGATTCGAGTGATAAATTTCCGCAATATTACTGCTCATGCCATCCTGATATTTTGGTAACGCATGCTTATCGAAACCTCAATGGTTTCCGAGAAGCCATTCACATTCTTGTTGATCTCTTTCATTGGGATGCCACTATCCTATCTATCATTGTTCCACAACTTTAAGTAGTACTGAGATGTCCAGTGTTCTATCTCTCAACCTGACAATAGTTTTCTAAACTCAATTGATGAGAAGAGCGAAACACCAAAATAATATTTTCAAACTATCAAAGATGGTTAATAACTAATAGAACAATGATGCACCAGTTATAAAATACTGCATGTCTTTTATACTACCGACAATGAGCGAAGGCAGATTCGGGATTTAAGTCACAGGGGTTCAACTTTAAAGAATTTTAGCATTGAATCCATTTTATTTTTAAATTTATAGGTTCATATCTATAATTTTTGTAATTTTAATGAATTTTTACATATAAATTTTTTACTCTATGCCAAAAATTATGGGTTCAATTTAACCCGTCAGTTCAACACTATATTCGTCCCTGATTGTCAATTAGTAGACCAAACCATAATAAATAATCAATTAAGGCATAGGAGAAGATGAACTATGTCTTGGAAAAAAATTGTCCACGAAAAATATAAACGTCGAGTATTAGAGAAAAGGACAAAGAATACCTAGTCGAAAAAACTGACGGAAAAAAAAAATGCCATAACCATAGCAGTAGAGTCCCGAAGACAAAGAATTTTTTTTTATTTGTTTTTTGAGGATTTTCTTTTTTGGAGTCCTAATGTTCTATTAACTAGTATATATTAGGTTTAGACTTCGTTTAGGTTTTAGTTGTAAATTCTCTATTCTTTTTGCCCTGGATTTATATAAGGAAATATTATAGTAATTAATTTATAGTCCTACATATTAAAACTTACTATAGTTCAAAAATAGTCCAAATAAAAAAATATTTAATAGCTACATTATAGTAGATTTCAAATCCCTAATTTCAAAATTTAACATGTAAATAAAGAAGGAAAAAAAAATAAGATTCTAAGTTTTGTTTGAGAAGCAGGAAACCTTACCATAGCAAAAGTAGTTAAGACTTTCCTTTTAATGCATCTGTTTTAATCTATATATATATATATAGAGAGAGTGTGTGTGTGTGTGTTTTAGGAATTGAAAACAGTTTATTTCCTTCTCTAAAACCTACTTTTCTCATTTATTTATGGTAGGAATTTGAGGAATCAATGTATTTTTTTCATTTTTCTAAATAAAAGTCTTAAATATTAGGAAAATAATTAAAATGAGTATTCCAACATATTAGGAAAGTAAATTACATAATTAATCATATATATAGAAAGATAATTAAATGACTGTTTTGTTCAATGTGAATTTTATTTAATGTGGTAAAAAAGGCGAATGATATTTCTCTGAAGGTATTCGTGCTTTTAATTTCATATAGAGTAACAGAGACATTGCACTTTAGGCCCATACATTATACTATGCTCAAATTATTAATCATGCATTACAGCCATATTATCTAGCGATTTCAAGATCATAATGGACCTGTTGCTCGCTGTAACGTGGGGTAGCAACAAATGAGCTTTCTTTGATTTTAGTTTGTTTAAGTTCATAGTTGGAACAACTAATTACGTTATGGTATTTCTTTGCTTCAACTTTTGGTAATCGGAATGTATGGGCTCTACTGAATTCTTCGTCAATAAATCATGAGATAAAAATCAACACACACACTCCAAATTGTTCCCAATTATTAGCCCTTTTATCCAGTCCAAAAATAGGCATAAGTAAGAACTTCTTTTTATTACCTTAGTTAAACAAGCCTTATAAAAATTGAGGTGTGCCATCTTTCATTAAATACGCTATGGGCCTCATATTAGTATTAATTAGATATTTAATAATCCTAAATACTCGTAGTTTGCTTTATGCCCGATTTAGACTATTATTATAATTATGTATACGTTCGCGTAACATAATTGCAATTTTAATTCTAAAAAGTAACTCGAGGGATGCCTTCACAACTTCAACCAAACCTTTTTCTTAATAAAATAAACAAAGCGTTATTAATTGTGGACACGTTCGCGTGACATGATTTTTGACGCGCCAAAAGAAAAGAGTATATGTACGCGTAACTCAATTCTTTAAATATGATTAATCAAGCAATTAAAACGGTTAAAAAATAAATGTACACAGGTCCTAAAAATGAGTAGTTAAATAATTTAAGCCAAGCAATAATCACTAAGAGACCGTGCTAGAATCACGGAACCCGGGATTGCCTAACACCTTTTTTCAGGTTAACAAAATTCCTTATCTAGAATTTTTAGTTCGCAAACTTTTAAATAACATCGAAAACTTTCTCGATTTGGGATTTAAACTAAATCGGTGACTTGGGACACCAAATAAATTATTTCAAGGGGAGACTCTGATAAATTAATTAAAATCATTTCGAATAATGTCACTTTAATCGAAAAAAGTCCCGCATACCCTCGGGGATAAAAAGGAGGTGTGACACCTCTCACAAGATAATTGGCTAAGTCGGCCAACCATGGCATCCCGCTTATTGAAATGGCTAGCAATTGCTCGTTGAGGAAGGAGTCATTGATCTCAAGACATCATGTGGCCTCCCCTCCTCCTCCAATTGAGACAAGTGGTCCGGCATTTGATTTTCACTACTTTTGCGGTCTTGGATCTCTAGATCAAATTCTTGCAATAGAAGACCCGCCGCATTAACCTTGCCTTAGAATCTTTCTTGCTCATCAAATACTGAAGCGCCGCATGTTCGGCTTGAAAAATCACCTTTGTACCCATCAAATACGGGCGGTACTTCTCCATAGAAAAGACAATAGCAAGTAACTCTTTTTAGGTCACTATGTAATTGACTTGGGCATCATTCATAGTCTTGCTAGCATAGTAGACCGGATGGAAGTTTTTGTAGATTATTTGCCCCAAAACTGCTCCAACTGCCACATCACTGGCATCAAACATGAGCTCAAAAGTCAAGCTCCAATCCGGTGCGGTGATAATAGGAGTAGTAGTCAACTTGAAATTAAGCAATTTGAATGCCTTCATACAATCTTCGTTGAAATTGAACTTGACATCCTTTTCCAAAAGTTTACACAAAAGATTTACCACCTTGGAAAAACCCTTGATGAATCAGTGATGGAACCCCGCATGATCTCCTCAATCCCTTCACGGATGCAGGAGGAGGAAGTTCAGAGATCACCTCAATTTTGGCCTTGTCGACCTCAATATCATGCTTTAAAATTTTGTGGTCGAGGATTATGCCTTCCTTAACCATGACGTGACATTTCTCCCAATTTAACACCAAATTTATCTCCTCGCATATATCCAAGACCTTATCCAAATTGTTCACACAATCGTCAAAAGAATTCCCTACAACAGAAATGTCCTCCATGAAGACCTCAAGAATATCCTCCATCATGTCGCTGAAAATAACCATCATACACCGTTGAAAAGTCGCTGGTGCGCTGCATAACCCAAATGGTATCCTCGAGAATGAGAAAGTACCATAAGGACATGTGAAAGTAGCGTTCTCTTGGTCCTTCGGAGCAATAAGAATTTGATTGTAGCCAGAATATCCATCAAGGAAACAATAGAAGGGCCGGACAACCTATCTAGCATTTGATCAAGGAAGGGAAGTGGGAAGTGATCCTTTCTTGTAACTTTATTGAGCTTGTGATAACCCGTACATACTCTCCACCCGGTCACCATTCTTGTAGGAATAAACTTATTTCATGCTCCTTTTCTTTGGTACACATTGCACCAGAGAAGTTCATGAACTATCGGAAATGGGGTAAAAAACCTCATATCCGACCACTTTATGATCTCCTTCTTGACCAACTCTAGCATTGCTTCATTTAGCCTCCTTTGATGTTCAACAGAGGGTTTGGCACCCTCCTCCAAATAATCTTGTGCATATAAAAGGCGTGGCTTATACCCCGGATATCCACCAATATCCATCCAATTGTTTTTTTCCTCCTTTGTAGCACCTCCAATGTGGACTCTACCTGCATGTTAGTCAAACTCGAGGAAAGAATAACCGGTAAAGGAGATGAAATGCCAAAGAATTCATACCTAAGATGCAGAGGCAATGTCTTTAACTCCAGAGTATGAGGCTCCTCGATTGAAAGCTTTGTTGGAGGAGTCTTCTGGTTATCGAAATCAAAGGATAACTTGTAGGGTTCATAAGTGTATGACCCCATTCCTCGGTATGCATTCACACATTCCACATAGCCTTCATTCTCCTTATCCTCATCAATGTTGAGCAAAATGACTTTCAAATTATCCTCAACATTCACTGTGGCACTAGCATCATCAACAATTAATTCGATCACCAAATCCACAAACGAACAAACTTCATTGCTATTCGATTGCCTCATAGATTTGCACACATGGAAGACCACATTTTCATCACCCACCTGAAAAGTAAGCTCACTGACTTCTACATCAACAAGATCCTTCCCCATAGCAAGGATAGGTCTACCCAAAATAATAAGCACCTCATAGTCCACTTGCAACCTCATGGATGTGGGTCTTGGTTGCCCAATCCCCAAAGTTTTGAACACCTAGTAGGGCATCAAGTTGATACTCACCACTAGATTGTTGATACTCAATTTTTCCTTTTATGTTTTTTATATGCAAAATACTTTCTAAATAGCCTATGTATACATATATAAGTATGTCCAAATGTTTTAGTATTTTTTCTTATTTTTAAAAGACTTTTAAAACAATTTATTGCTATATTTTAGCAGTATAAAAACCAATAATTACTCCTTAAATTATTATTTTTGGTGATAAATTTATTTTATTCTCATATCTATACTAAAATATAGCTAAGTTAATTTTTGCACATTTTTTAAAAATTTATTGTGTATTTAAAAATTAAATTGCACATAATTGCAATTTTAGCCAATCTTAAGATTTGATTGTGTTTATAATTACAAAATTGATCCCAGTATTTTTAGTTCAATATTTATAGATTATTAATTAATTTTGTACCTTTAATTTATTTCTAAAAATTATTTTATTATTTTTATAAAATAAAAAGGAGAAAATAACTATTTAAATACTAGCCCTACCTATTTAAATTTTAGCCCAAATCGACCCCCCAATTAACCCAATTTCAATCTCAATTTGACCAGCCCAATTCCTAAATTAATCGCCCCTGACCCCATTTAATCTAACCCGCCTGGCTCCCCATTAAATCAGGTCGTTGATCAAAATGATCAACGACCACAATCCCTCATTTCCTTTTTTAATCCACCAACACCCCTTAACCCTAAATCATTTCGCCTAAGTAGCCGCCTCTAAAACCCTCCCCTCTCTCAAACACCCTCGAACCTTCTCTAACACTAGCCGCCTATCATCACCTTCCACTATGAAACCCACCAGAATCCATGGCTTCCCAGGCTGTGAGAGCCCTACACTAACCTCCCCTTGCTCTTACACACCTGATCTCTGAAGATTCGAGGCTTGACCTCGAAGATTTGCGCACAAACCTCTGCCGATTTGAGGTTCCAGGGTCATCTCTAGCGTTGCTCTAGCATACCAAGGTTATCTGAGCCTATTTTTGACCTCTCTGACTTAGATCGGTGGCCTTTAAAAGCCTTTCTCATTTCTAGGATTCTTCTGAAACCCTAACTCTCTGAGGTTTTCTTCGATTTCTTTAGATTTGTTGTGTATCTGTGCTCTCCTTGAGTTTTTCAAACGATTTCCCTAACTTTTCTTTCGAAAATTACTTTTTTAAAAATCTTTCTTTCTGATATAGTATTTTCTGAAAAAAAATGTTTAAGTGTTTCTCTGACTTCCTTTCCCTTTTATTTTGTGTATTTGCCTCTACTGTGCTCCTGTGTTTTATATCTACCACATTCTTGTATGTTCGCCTACTGAGTTCTGTTCTTGTATACTCTTCTACTGAGTTTTTATACTCCGTTCTTGTATGTTCGTTTTACTGTATTTTATATGCTCCATGCTTGTATGTTCTTCTACCATGTTTTCCCTACTATGTTCTGTTATTTTCTTCTACTATGTTCTGCTATGTTTCGCCTACTATACTTTTGTATTGTGTTGTTAAGTATTTTACTACTTTCCTTCTACTGATCCTTGTTTAAGTTTCTTCTAAAAAGACCTTCTTAAGCATGTTTCTCCTACTGTATTTTCCTGCTAGGTTCTTAAGTTTCCTTATTTGCCTTCTACTAAGCCCAGTTTTAAGTCTCTTCTGGCAAACTTCTCAAGTATGCTTCTTCTACTGTTTCTATCAGTATTTTCCCTTTTTTTTTGTTTGAATGCTTCTATTGTGCTGCATGTTACTTTGATATCATGTTTTCTCATGAGTTTCTGTTACGGATCGAAACATGCGAGAGGTTTTAGTTCTTCTTTGAAACCTCCGAGCCTGTTTCGACCACTTGCCTTCTTTTCTGTACTTGATTCAAGGTGGAAACCTTATATTTGAGGGATCTGCCAAGTTTGATCATATAATTTGATTGAACTAGGGTTTTATTTTTAGAACCCCTGACTCTTTTAGACTAACTTTGAATCTTTGAATTAAGTTTGGACTTCTTGCTAAACTCTTATATACTAGATTTTCTACTGATTTTGCAATGACACTACAACCTTCTTTCATGCTTAACGTGTTTGTACGCTCCTTATATATGATGAAATTACCTCTAAAGTAGTTTTTAAATATGTAATTAGTTCATACTCCCCTCTGAATATGGGTCTAATGGATTCCCTTTCCATGTTTGCTGATTTCCCTTAAGTTAAAAACCTTTCCCATTTTTTGACTCGGTTCATTCATGACAAATCTCTTACCTCTGATTTCTTGGCTATTAATTGATTCTCTTTCCTTAATTGCACAACCGTGTATTTTAAAATTTTGTTTTAAGTATAACTTTTATGTATTCACCCCTAATTGCCTACTTTGCACAAAGTATTTGATTAATTTCTTTCCTTAATTGGTTTATACCCATTTGAATCTGAATCCTTTAATTAAGGGAAGTTTTGTGTAATTGATAACAATCAGTTCCATAAATATTATCTTACCTTGTTTCCTCATGACTTTCTACACTATAAAAGGCACGACCCTTTTTTCACAAACACACAATTCAGAACTTCTTCTGCACTCATACTCACTTACATATAATAGTATTCTTCCTTCTTGTCTACATTCTGGCTTTCACAAGACTACTGCTTTTCCCTATTTGTTTCTTTAAAACTGGTACGTCCTAATATTAATCTTCAGCATCACCACATTGTGACTTATTGCTTTCTACATCTATGTCTCTTTACTACTTTTGCAGAGTTAAATACTTAAACTAGCATGTTGATTTCCTTTTGCTTGTTCCTGCTATGAATTCCCATTCTCTATTTCCCTTCATGTGCTTTGAGTTATAGTTTAAAACATGACAATATACAAGTTATTGTCCATGGATTTAACTTGATCCCTTAGGGGATCCTAACCTCTAAACACTGTGTTCCAGTAGGCTTATGGGTGTACCAGCATCTCCTATTGTTGGGTTATGCCCACTAGCCTGCTTTTTACCTCTTCTAACTCCCCATTCCCTAAATCCCTATATGTACTGTTTCCCTTCCCCTTTCCCCTTTTCAAAATTCTGCACTTGCACTCTCTCTAGTTTCTAAGTTATGCCCCCCTCTTCTATGCCTTGCCTTGGGACCTTGAGTTCCCTCTAAACTTGGACACTTGAGGGCTGGCCCTTCCATACTATACTATGGCTTAATATGGTGATACATTTGGGTGTTAGCACTGCTCGGAGTTCTTCTGAAACTCTTAGGGAACTTTGACACACCCAAATAGGAGAAAGACTTTGAAACATGATCCTTGGAGTTGGTTTACTTCATACTTCAGATAGGAAGTCTGAATCATGCTCTCTTTGGTTGTAATTTTCAACTTCTGATGTATTTTCTTTATTTTATTTTATGGACTGTATTAACTTGTAATAAAACTTATGGGGATGGCTAGTGAAAAGGGAAGGGTAACCATGTATGCAAAAGGGGTAGATATCCTGCTCATAGGGAATTTTTGATTTCTGCATATCATGTAGATATCCTGCCCATAGGATTTCTAATTTCAACATGTTCACATGCAGATAACCTGCCCATAGGATTTCTAATTTCAGCACGTTCACATATAGATACCATGTCTATAAGATTTCTGCATTCTTATATATAGATACCATGTCTATAGGATACACATGCATGTAGAAAATATTCCTATAAGTCCTTTCTAGTTCTTGCATATCCACTTCTCACTAGGCAAACACGTTTATAGGTCATAATAACCAAATCAGATGTCATGTTCATATAAAATCCAGCATTTAGATGACATGCCTGTAGGGTCTTCTGCATTTTTACTATGTTTATAAAAGTGTTTCTAAAGTCGATAAACGCATATAAAACATGTCTATAGATGCTTTAATCGAATCTGAATCACCTCACCTGCTCATATGTCTCAAACTAGCAGTAATAACGTATTACCAATGGCAGGACTTGGGCTCTTCTAAAACACGCTTTTAACTAGAAACTTTTCTTAATCAGTATGTATTCAATATACTTCATTCTTTTATGAAATCGGTCGATATCATGCCTATAGGAGCTTTTTACCACACTTAGGCAAGCCTTAGGATAAACTTATAAACTGAATCAGATTTTATTAACTACAACCAGCAGGCACGCCTGAGTCATAATAAATCAGTCTACCTCAAATCTTTATGTTTTAATTAGACCTTAAATAGTACGTGCAAGACATGCTAAACTACGTGCTTTCTCTGGTTTAAAGGATGTCTGTCTGAGACTTGTTATTTGTTTATATGCCCCCCCCCCCAAACTTGCTATATGTGTTTTGTTTGTCGCCTTAGTATTTTTCCCTTTTGAATCCACAAATAAGCCCAACATCTCCTCCCTTTAGGATTAGTAATCCCAAATACCTCCGGGATTGATAGGATTGGGGAGGGTAATAGCATGCAATAAGTAAACGAGACTATTCCGCACTTTAGTACCTTAAAGGGGTGGGAAATGGTAGATATGGATATGATGACCACGCGATAACATCACGCATAAGAGTGATTACCGGATGTTATGTGAGGTGATCCATATTATTAATAAACCTAGGACTCCCTTCCATTTGTTCTTTGTTTCTTTAAAATCTTTATAAATGTTTCATCTAAATCAACTCTCTTTAATGCTTTCCGACTTTGTTTGTTTCTATACTTTATGTGAAAATCCCCTCTTATTTGAAGTCGTACTTGCCTATGTGTTATTTGAACCTTAAGTCACAATAATAGTTTGGCCGGGAACCACACTACTGGATTCTGAGAGGTGCCTAACAACTTCCCCTTGGAATAATTTCAAGCCCTTACCATATCTCTGGTTATCCAAATCAAACTCTTCTAAAGTGTTCTAATGCACTTAAATCATTAGGTGGCGACTCTTCAATTCTATTAAACCCAATTCCCAAAAGGGAACGAGTTGTCCTCCCAAATTTCATAAACCCGATTTCGCGAGAAAAGGGGGTGCGACAACATGGCGACTTTGCTGGGGATTTTCTTTTAGGCTTTTACCATTTCAAGCTATTATTGCGACTTTACATTACTTATATGTCTTTACTTGTTTAATTTCTTTAAGCATTTAATTCCCTCCTTTACTACGAAACTGACTTGTCTTTTGTTTCTTTCTTTATTTCTTTTACTGCATTCCTTTATTGCAATCATGTATTACTGTTCTAAATTATTATAATTATTATTCTTATGAACGTGCAAGTACATCGCAACTTGCTGTCGATGCCCCCTTTTTCTAAAGTGAAATCGGGTTTATGATATTTGGGCGGACAACTCTTTTCCTTTTGGGAATTGGGTTTGAGTTTTAGAAGAGTCGCCACCTAATGATTAAGTGCATTAGGACAGTAAGAATTAAAAGAGAAGAAGAAGCAGTTAATGGGTAAGGGCTTGAAATTTTCTCGGGGGGAAGGTGTTAGGCACCACCCAAGATCCACTAGTGTGGTTCCTGGATATTCTACAATTGTGACTTTAAATGTAATAACAAATAAACATACAAGACAGCTTTCGCATGACGATTGCAAACAAAGGAAAGTGTAAAAGTTAAATAAACATGTTGAGGTTTGCGAATAGGCAATTTAATAATTATTTAAAGAATACACAAGTGCAAAAAAAATGGGGGTAAAATAGTTGGTACAAATAATCAAACAAAGGAATGAAATGGGGCGGGAATTTGGAAAAAGGAAACAGTACTGGGAATTAAATAACTAAAAGAGATTTTAAATGATTAAAGTAAAAGACAGGGTTTAAAAGAACCAAAAAACTGACAGTTTAAAAATTCTGAAAAAAAGAAAGAAAGTAAACAAATAAAGAGGGAGGGGGTCCTAGGTTTATAAATAACATGGATCATCCCACGCAACACCTGATAACCATTTATACACGTGGTGTTATTACGTGATCATCATATCCATGTCTACCCTTTCCTACCCCGTTAAGGTACTAAATCGTGGAATGGTCTCGTTACTTATTGCATGCTACTACCTGCTCCAATCCTACCAGTCTCGGAGGAAGTTAGGACTACTAATCCTAAAGGGAAGGGATATTGGCTTTTAAAAGTTTTAAAAGGACAAAATCTAGTGCGACAAACAGAACACATAACAGTTAAAAGGGGAGAACACATAACAGTTAAAGGCTAAAATAGGCCTCCTCATTCAAAGAAAAAAATTATTTAGCATGATTTACAGGTAATGATTAGGTCTGAATTAAATTTAAAGCGTTAGGATAGACTGCTTTATCACATATTTCTCATATGAGAAGTCCGAATTAGGCCTTGTCTGGTTGTAATTTATTAGGTATTGACGCAGTTGATTAATTACTTACTGGTTTGCCTAGATGAGGCCTATAAACATGATATCTAACCATACGGAAGGCGTACCGATTTCAAAGAAAAGTCACTGGTTTTATAAATAAAACTTCTGCAAATTTCAAACAACCTTGCTAATGATTTTAAACTCATAGATGAAATAGACGAAGTTAATTCAACTGATTACATCCTAAAGGCATAATTTCTAAGCGTTGTTGGTTCTAAGACGATTAAGTAAGTGCAGGGGTCCTATAGGCATGGTATCTAGAATGAAGTTAATTATTATTAAACCTATGATTATTTACCTAATGGCAGATGTATATGCAAAGGTGCAGAAACAAAACTATAATCATGATTTCTATATGCAGAAACTTATAGGCATGGTTTCTAATACAGTAATTAAACAGTCTTATAGGCAGGATCTCTTATGCAGTATGAAATAATCTTATAGGCAGGATTTCTACATGTAATACATAACTTATATGTAGGATTTCTAAATGTGTAACTTATGGGCAGGATCTCTATATGAAATAATGAAATGACTTATAGGCAGGACCTCTACATGCAGATACATAAACGAGAAATGTTGTGATTGCAGAAATAAAGACCTAAAATATGATATCTACCACATATGCATAACATGAGAGACCCTTCCCTTTTCACTAGAACCCCATAGTTATTACAAATTATTACAGACCCAAATAAATCAAGAAAAAACAAAAAATTACATCAGAAGTTCAAGCTACAAACAAACAACGTAATTCAGACTCAAAGTATAACAATATGAGATAAACCAACTTCCAGGATCACTTTTCCAAAGCCTTTCTCATCTTTTGGGTGTGTCAAAGTTCCAAGTGCGTACACCCAAATACAATTGCAGGATCAGATTATAGTGCTGTGTGGAAGGGCCAGCCCTCAAATGTCCAAGTTCAGTAGGAACTCAAGGTCCCGAAGAATGGCTTATAGGAGGGGGGCAGAACTTAGAGTCTAAGAGTAAGTGTAAGTGAATAGAGGGGGATTAGAGAAGCCAGGGCAGGCTAGTGGTCATGCCCAGCAAGCAAGAATGCTGGCACACCCTTGACCAGCCTATTAGCCCAAATCTTAGGAGTTAGGATCTATTGAAGATCAAGTTCAGACCTGGGCAGTAATTTGGATAGTGCCAGGCCATGAACTTTAACTTAGCACATAGAAGGGAATGAGGGTATATGGATCTTATAACAAGCAGTAAACATAAAAGGAAGTAACATATTTAATACATAACATGAGCAACAAAGTAGACAGGGGTGTGGAAACCAAAGTAAACACATAGGGAATGAGCTGAAATAAAAATTAAGACATACCAGTTTCAGGAAAACAAATAAGTAAAACAGCAGTCTTGAAAAGCCAAGTTGCAAGCAGAGCAGTACAAAAGTGTGACGACCCAACCCATTGTCACGTGAGTTACCGCCCCGTTTCCCTCATATTATGCTCCACTATGTTTCAATATCAGTATTTGAGTTGGTTGAATAGAATTGGATTAGTTTTAGTTGAAAATAAGACACTCTGTCTCTTAAAGGGGAGCTTGTTTTGGAAAGTCAACTGGAAGTTGACTATTTAGTTAGAGGGCGCGGATGTAAATTTTTATGATTCGGTTAGCTTCGGGGGATGATTTGTGACTTAGGAGTGCAATCGGAATTGAATTTGGAGGTCCGGTGTAGAATTAGGCTTGAATTGGCTAAGTTTGAATTTTGGCGGATTCCGATGGGTAGGTGAGATTTCGATCTGAGGGTCGGAATGGAATTCCGAGAGTTGCAGTAGCTCCGTTAGGTGATTTTGGATATGTTTGCAAATTTTCAAATCATTCGGACATCGTTTGGTCGGGTTTTTGATTGAATGCGCATTTCGGAAGTTTTGATGAAAACTAGGCTTGAATCCGATGTATTTATTGGTTTTAGCGTTGTTTGACATGTGTTGAGGATTGGAACAAGTTTGAATAAGGTTATAGGATGTGTTGGTGCTTTTGGTTGAGGTCCCGGGGGCCTCAGTGTGATTTCGGGTGGTTAAACGGGAATTTTGGAAGTATGTTGCAGGTCTGAAACTTTTGCCTTCTGTTGTTTCCGCATCTGCAGAAAAGGAGCCGCAGAAGCGGTTCCGCAGATGCGATGGGATGGCCGCATAAGCGGTCAGGCGCGGCCCAGGGCAATTCCGCATAGGCGGACTTGGCGGTCGCTTCAGCGGGACCGCATATGCGGATAATACACCACAGAAGCGGTCGATGGAGGACCGCAAAAGCAGATGCTGAGTCGCATAAGCTGTCCCACGAATTTTTAAGTGAGACCGCATAAGCGGTCAATTGGGCCCGTGTTTAATGAACAGTGTTCGCAAATTTCAAAAGTTAAGAAAATATTTAGGACTTCGACTAGGGTTGTTCTTGGGCGATTTTAAGGAGAAATCGAAGGAGCTTCATCAGGTAAAAACTATTAGCCTCGGAATATGTTATTAATCACTGAATTTCAAGGATTTAAAGGTTAAAAATAGAGGTTAGGGCTTGAAAACTCAAGAGAGTTTAAATGTGAGTTTGGAGGGGCAAACGAACTCCGATTTTTGTAAATTTGATATGTATAGACTCGTGGCGAGACGAGGAATCCAGTGATGCAAATTTTGGAATTTTTTGAGAAGCGGGCCTGGGGCTCGGGTTTTGCCAACTTTGTGATTTTTAGTATTTTTCGAGTAATTTCGATTGGGTTATGTTTCTTTAGCATATAGTAATGTATTCGTTGTGGTTTTGACTAGATTTGATGCGTGAGGAGGTTGATTCAAGAGGAAAGGGCATTGCGGACTAGTCTACGGCCGGCTTGAGGTGAGTAATAGATGTAGATGATGACCTGAGGGTTTGAAACCCCGGTATCTCACATTGTGATGCTGTATTGAGGCGAGACACGTACTCCACGGTGAGTGCGGGGTCATTTGTGGACGGGACTATGGCTTAGTCCGTCCGAGTGATTTCTATACTGTGTTATTGACTAGAAATTGGCTGGTAAACATCCTACTTGGATCGTTATGAACATATTTAGGTTGCGTGCCAACTATTTGGATCCCTTAGGGATTATTATCACTGTTGCCATGAAATTGAGCATGTTTC
>MU715123.1:8133-30650 GCA_026770625.1 Nicotiana glauca
CCGAGGGGCTTATTTTTATGAAATTACTGTTTTCACTCCTCCTTAAAGTGAGTATCCATTGAATATGTTGATTAAATTACCGATTTCACTCATATTTATACTGAGCCTCTATTGAAAATGTTAAACAAATGTTTTGAAAAACATTCATCGAAAATGGAGTTTTTACGAGATGTTCGATATTTAATCACTGATTTGGATTTGTTATCTTCTCTAAGACCTTTTTCTGTTATTAGATGTATATGTTTTATGGCTGCCCGAGGGGATGTATACGAACTACGTTTTGCCTGAGGGGTCGATCATGATTTTGATCACTTTCACTATGAACTACATTGAACCTCTACTGAGATTGTTAGAAAAACATTTTTCAAAGGATTTTTACTGAAATCAGAGTTTAATGAGATGATTTGATTCCTATTTTGGAAACATACTGTACCTACTGTGGTGCTATGACGCGGTTTACGTGATTTCTTACTGCTCAGTCATTATTTACTTTTATTACTTATTGAGTTGGCGTACTCACATTACTCCTTGCACCATGTGTGCAGATCCAGATATTTCTTAGCTCGGTGGTAGGTTCATCGGAATTAGCAAGGTAGCTGCCTGACGTTCGCAACCCTGCCTTTCTTCGTTCTATTCTAGTACTTAATATTTCAGACTTGTTTTGTATTGAGCAGACAGTGTTGAGTGTATTTAGTGGCTCATGACTAGTGATACCAGATTCGGGCTTGGTTGATGTATTTACATACTTGATTCTGCGTATCTCTGTTGATATATTAAAAATGAAAGATTTGAGACTCAATCTACTTTAGAAAATACAAATTTTACAAAAGAACTTCTATGTTGTTCGTGTTGTTTTGGCTGGCCAAGTTCTGTGATAGGCGCCATCACAACCGGAGTATTTGGGGTCGTGACACTTGTAATTGTTACAATTTTGGATATCACCCTTGTTCTTGTACAACATAACCACCTTCATTAGATGTCCTAAAAATGCCACTAAACAGCCTGATGAGCCACTTGCACTCTTGGAAAACTCCACTAGAATCTCGTTAGCCTCTGTCGCTTTTCACTATTCATATTACGCATAATCCCCTCAACTAACTCAGCCTATATACACCTAGAATACCCATAACCTCGCGACTCTCGGAGCACTCCAAATCCCTCAACACAAAGTTCGTATCCCCCCAACATATAACCAATGAATGCACCTTGAATCATTAGTTACCAGATACGTGTAAGTAGGAAATTCATATAAAATATTAAAACTATGTATATTGTATATATTGAAGTGCATTCGAATGTCTATAGATGCAAAAATAATGTAGTTCCCTAAGGATCGGCGATAATGATGGTCTTTTTGACATATATTGCAATATTTCAACAGCATGGCGCTCACTTAATAAATCTTCAAGTTTAATGCTTTCATCCACAATTAATATTTTGGAACATAAGACTAAATTCAATAAATTTTGTCATATAAGTTGTTCTCTGCTTATCCTTATTAATAATAATAATTCAAAGAAGTGTTGGGGAGCTTTTTCCCATCCTACGTGGATAAATAAAATACCTTTTGGACCTAGCTCATTTTGCCCTATATCTTACTAATATCAATACATATAAATATGACTTATTTTAGGTTAAAGACATAACAAGAGATAGAACATAAGGGGACAACCTTTTTAAAAGTCTTGTGAGAGAGAAAAGTGTGTTCTTCTAATCCAAAAGATTTATGCTCAGGTAGTCTGCTTCAATTAGCGTTTTCCAACTTGTTAACTATTTGATCGGGCTTAAATTTTAACTGAAAGTACTCAACATCTGATTCTTGAGTTTCAGCGCTAGAGATTGGATTGGGAGGCCTGTAACTTTGATTTTGGAGGTGTGAACAATAGCTCATTTTTGGGGTGATTTTTCTCATTTCTTCAATTATTTTGGTGCAATCTCATTTTTATTGTTTCCCTTGGTTTGGAACTAGCTTTGTAGCCAATTTAGAGAATTTCTTTAATTCTTGTTGGTTGATTTAGTAGATCTTTGAGGGCCTTTGAACCTGTGGTTTTTACTCTTCGTATTGAAGAGGTTTTTCACATAAATCTTGATGTTTCGTGTGTCGATTATTTTACCTTGCTATATTTGTGGTGATTGATATAATTGCTGCCCGTATACGTTTATACTTGAATTTATTTTTCTTCTCGTGGTTCAAATAGATTGGAAAGGTCTGACGTGGATATTATTCTACTTCTACCTCATCGTGCTCATTACTTGTGCTTGTTATTTACTAACAAAGTGGTATCAGAGCTTGTGGTTGTTTTTGGTTGTGTAGACTGTCTATTTGAATAATGGAGGAAAATTTGAGCAAGATGGTGTATTTAAATAGCATTAATTATCACATTTGAAAAGGCAAAATAAAAGGTCACATGCTAGAAGTTTGAGGGAAAAGATCGAGATACTTTATGCTTTGAAGACTGGAAATAATAAGTTGTTCGTGTTGAAATAATTGACGAATATTTGATACAAAGAGTACAGTCCTATTTCTGATCATATATATAACTTTCAGGGTGATCTTGACCAGATGTCTATAATGGGCGTAAGATTCGATAAATAAATACAAGGACTCTGGTTATTGAATACGTTGCCTATCTTAGGAAACTCTTGGGTTTCTTTGACTAACTCTACTCCCAGTGGTATTATAATACGGAATATGCTAAGAGTTGTGTTCTCACGACCCGGATTTTCCACCATCGGGATCGTGATTGCACCTACTCGTGGTAGCTAGGCAAGCCAACTTATTTACCTTTTCATCATTAAACAATTATTTTAACGGTCTATAGCATCAATATAAAACATTAATTCTAATAAGAACAATAGCGGAAGTCTATCTGATAAAATAGGAATCAAAATATGGAACAGTTAAATATATCCTCTACCCAAGATTTGGTGTCACATTACTCACGAACTTCTAAGAATAAACTAAATACAAAGGTCTGAAAGAATTATAATAGTTGTCTGTCTCGAAACAATGCGGCAACAGTCAAATAAGAAAAACATAAAGAAGAGACGTCGGGCTTGCGGACGCCTGCAAGGCTACCTCAGTCTCGTGATAATGAAATTCTGCTCCCGTACTACTGCTGCTACTGCTCCTCAAAACCTGGACCTGCGCAAAAATGCACAGAAGTGTAGCATCGGCACAACCGACTCCATGTGCTGGTAAGTGTCTAGCCTAACCCCGACGAAGTAGTGACGAGGCTAGACTGGACACCTCATAGATCTATGCAGTTATAATTATACAACGGAACATCGAATACAAGGCAATTAACAACATGAGAGGGGGAGACATGCTATGGGGAGATACAATCTCAACAGTAATCCCAAATAACAAACTAGAACAACTTAGATTCACAATGAACAAGGAAACAATTCTCAATACAAACACACGGTATCAATAACTGTTGCGGCGTGCAATCCGCTCCACAAATATCACTGTTGCGGCGTGCAACCCGACCCATACCATTTATCAGGTATCACTGTTGCGGTGCGCAACCCGACCCTCATATATCATTGTTGCGGCGTGCAACCCGATCCTCAATATCATTATTGCGGCGCACAACCCGTTCCTCAATATCATTTAACAGTCTGGCTCCCCAAACAACAATCACAATTAAGGGACATAATAATAAGCAAACATTTGACAAAAATCCCGGCAAGGGAAAATAATCCAACAAGTTCAACCAAACGTCCCGGCAAGGGAATAATCAACAACGCTTTCTTACTCTTACATTTTCTTATCTAATAATTCACTCTACCATTTTGAGCCAATGCTCCAAAAACTCCAGTCATTTCATATACTTTCAATATTCGTATCACAATTCGAGCCAATGCTCCCAGGAATCAAATAATTATTTTACCGTTCACATGTTATNATATTCACATCACAACATATAGGATTTCTCCAATAAACACGGAGTTCACAACCAAGTCATGGTAAATCACATTATAAGGACTCACGGTCATGCTAGACACCAATGTATAGATACTCGTCACCATGCCTATACATCGTACTCGATCACATAGCAATTAGCAACAAGACTCAACTCCTATTCCCTCAAGCTAGGGTTAAACCAAACACTTACCTCAAAGCCTTGAAATCCACTTAATCCTCAACTATTGCTTTACCTCGTGGTTCCACCTCCAATTTGCTCGAATCTAATCACAAATTGTTCAATTACTTTAATAAACACTAGTGAATCAATTTGAATACATAAAAATGATTTTCCCAAGTTTTTCCCAAAAATTCCAAAAATGCCCCCAGGCCCACTTGGTCAAAACCCGAGGTTTGGACAAAAACCCGATTATCCATTCCCCCGAGAACTCAAATATGTAATTTTTTTTAAATCGAACCTCAAATCGAGGTCCAACTCCCCAATTTATAGAAAACCTAGGTTCTACCCAAAAATCCCAATTTCACCCATGAAAATCCTTGATTTCAAGTGGAAAACATGTTTAGTGATGTTAAAGATTGAATGAATCGAGTAAAAATCAACTTACAAGTGTTTTGGGATGAAGTTTGCTCTTGAAAAATCGCCTATGGGGTTTGGGTTTTGAAAGAATGGTGAAAAGTGATGAAATTTCGACTAAGTATAAAAATTGCTGGGTTGCGGATATGGCAATTGTGAACATTGCTTCGCATTTACGAATAATGTTTTCCTGGGAAATGCGACATCTGGGATCTCATTTGCGAACCCAGGTCTGGCTGCCTAGGTTCGCATTTGCGAACAATTTATCGCATTTGCGACCAAGGCCATCTTACTTTTGCGAGTAAGGGCGTCGCATTTGCGACTACAGCCCATCATACCAGACTTCGCATTTGCGAAGTCTTTATCGCAATTGCGATCCTACCCAGCCTTCCCCTTATTCACATTTGCGATGGTTCATTCGCATTTGCGAAGGTCGCATTTGCGAGAAATTCTTCGCAAATGCGAAGATACCAGAACTGAGGAATACCAGCTTTTTGAAATATGAGAAATGCAATCTGATGCCTATCCAAAACTCACCCGAGCCCTCGAGGGTCCAAACCAAACATGCACACAACCTCAAAAACACCCTACGGACTTGCTTGCACGATAAAATCGCCAAAATAACATCATTTACATTGAACCAAGCCTCAAAACTCATTATTTTTCTTCTAAACATCATAAATTTTCAAACTTGGAACTTAAGGTCCGAAACACGTCAAATGACATCCGATTTCGACCAAACTTCACAGAAAGTGCTAAAACAATATACAAGACTTGTACCGGGTGTCGGAACCAAAATACGAGCCCGATACCATAGTCTTTTAATCAATTTTCATTTCCATTTCCCTTAACAATTTCACAGAAAAATTCATATCTCGGGCTCTAGACCTTCGAATTCGACTCCGGGCACATGCCCGAGTCCCATATTTTTCTACGGACCTTCTGGAACCGTCCAATCTCGAGTCTGGGTCCGTTTACCAAAAATGTTGGCCAAAGTCAACTATAATCATATTAATATCAAAATTATTCAAATTTTTCACAGAATTCACATATTTCAACATAAAAGTTTTCCGGCTACGCGCACGGACTGTGCACGCAAATTGAGATAAGTAAAAATGAGGGTTTTAAGGCCTCGAAAGCACAGAACGAGTGAGAAAATAGGTGATGACCCTTTGGGTCGTCACATCCTCCACCTCTAAAACAACCGTTCGTCCTCGAACGGCAAAAGAAAGAAGTACCTGAGTCAGTAAATAGATGTGGATAACTGCTTCGCATATCAGACTCGGACTCCCAGGTCGAGGCCTTAGGGGGCTGACCTCTCCACTGAACACGAATTGAGGGAAAACTCCTAGATCTCAACTGACGAACCTGCCGGCCTAGAATGGCTATCGGCTCCTCCTCAAAAGATAAATCCTTATCCAACTGGACAGTGTTGAAGTCTAACACATGTGTAGGATCGCCGTAATACCTCTGAAGCATAGATACATGAAAAATTGGATGCACGGCTGATAAGCTAGATGGCAATGCAAGTCTATAAGCCACCTCTCCCACTCGATCAAGAATCTCAAACGGACCAATGTACCTAGGGCTAAGCTTGCCCTTCTTCCCGAACCTCATCACGCCCTTCATAGGCGACACCCAGAGCAATACCCACTCGCCAACCATAAAATCTATATCTCAGAACTTACGGTCTGCATAACTCTTCTGTCTAGACTGTGCGGAGCGCAACCTTTCCTGAATGATCTTGACATTATCTAAGGCCTCCTTGACTAAGCCTGTACCCAATAATCGAGCCTCTCCCGACTCAAACCATCCGACTGGAGACCGACATCGCCTACCATATAATGCCTCATATGGAGCCATCTGGATACTAGACTGGTAGCTGTTGTTGTAGGCGAACTCTGCTAAAGGCAAAAACTGGTCCCACAAGCCTCCAAAATCAATGACACAAGCTCGGAGCATATCCTCCAAAATCTGAATAGTCCGCTCGGACTGACCGTCCGTCTGAGGATGGAACGTCGTGCTCAACTGAAACTGGGTGCCTAACTCTTGCTGAACCACTATCTAGAAGCGCGAGGTAAACTGTGTACCCTGATCTGAAATGATGGATACCGGTATACCATGAAGGCGAACAATCTCCCGGATATAAATCTCCGCTAACCTCTTGGATGAATAGGAGACTGCTACTGGAATGAAGTGCGCTGACTTGGTCAGCCTATCAACAATGACCCAAATGGCATCAAACTTCTTCCAGGTCAACGGAAGTCCAGTAATGAAATCCATGGTAATCCTCTCCCACTTCCACTCGGGAAGTTCAATCCTCTGAAACAAACCACCGGGTCTCTGATGCTCATACTTGGCCTGCTGACAGTTTAAGCACCGAGCGACATACGCAACAATATCCTTCTTCATCCTACGCCACCAATAA
Source organism: Nicotiana glauca (assembly GCA_026770625.1). NCBI lineage: Eukaryota > Viridiplantae > Streptophyta > Magnoliopsida > Solanales > Solanaceae > Nicotiana > Nicotiana glauca. The sequence continues at coordinate 15,067 of MU715123.1, forward strand.
TGCTGCCGCAAGTCCTGATATATCTTCGCGATGCTCGGGTGAATAGAATAGCTAGAACTATGGGCCTCTGCTAAGATCAACTCTCGAATCCCATCAACATTGGGCACACAAACTCACCCCTGCAATCTCAAAACACCATCATCACCTAAGGTCACCTTCGTGGCACCTCCACGCTGCATAGTGTCTCTCAGGACACACAAATAGGGATCATCAAACTGCCGATCACGGATACGCTCCAATAAAGAAGAACGAGCGACCGTGTGAGCCAATACTCTGCTGGGCTCAGAAATATCTAATTTCACCAATCGATTGGCTAAGGCCTGAATATCTAAAGCAAGCGGTCTCTGGCTGACCGTGATATAAGCAAGACTACCCATGCTGGCGGACTTCCTACTCAATGCATCGGCCACCATATTGGCCTTACCCGGGTGATATAAGATAGTAACATCATAATCTTTCAACAACTCCAGCCATCTCCTCTGCCACACATTCAACTCCTTCTGCTTGAACAGGTACTAAAGGCTCTTATGATCCGTGTACACCTCACACGTCACACCATTTAGATAATGCCTCCAAATCTTCAAAGCATGAACAACCGCTGCCAACTCTAGGTCATGAATCGGATAATTCTTCTCATGGATCTTCAACTGTCTCGAAGCATAGGCAATAACTTTGCCATCCTGCATCAATACTGCTCCAAGCCCAATACGGGAATCATCACAATAGACTGTGTACGGCCCTGAACCCGTGGGCAAAACCAATACCGGTGCCGTAGTCAGAGCTATTTTAAGCTTCTGAAAGCTCGCCTCACACTCATCTGACCATCTGAACTGGGCACCCTTCTGGGTCAATCTAGTCATCCTGGCTGCAATAGATGAAAATCCCTCCACGAACCAACGATAATAACCTGCTAACCCCAAGAAACTCTGAATCTCGGTCACTGAAGTTGGCCGAGGCCAATTCTTGACTGCCTCAGTCTTCTTTCGGTCCACCTGAATTCCCTCTACTAATACAATATGACCCAGAAATGCAACCGAACTCAACCAAAACTCGCACTTCGAAAACTTAGCATATAATTGTGTATCCTTCAGAGTCCGGGGAAACCACTCTGAGGTGTTGCTCGTGCTCTTCCCGGCTGCGGGAGTACACCAGAATATCATCTATAAAGACTATCACAAACAAGTCTAGATATGGCCTGCACACTCGATTCATCAACTCCATAAATATTGCTGGGGCATTGGTTAACCCAAATGCCGTGACTAAAAACCCGTAGTGCCCATGCCGAGTGCGGAATGCTGTCTTAGGGACATCAGACGCCCTAATCCTCAGCTGATGGTAGCCAGATCTCAAGTCTATCTTTAAGAACACCCTTGCTCCCTGAAGCTGGTCAAACAAATCATCAATCCTCGGTAGTGGATATTTGTTCTTTATCGTCACCCTGTTCAACTGCCGGTAATCAATACACATTCGCATCGAACCATCCTTCTTCTTTACAAATAACACCGGCGCACCCCAAGGAGAAACACTAGGCCTGATAAAACCCTTCTCTAGTAAGTCCTGCAACTAGTCCTTTAACTCTTTTAACTCTGGCGGGGCCATGCGATACGGTGGAATAGAAATGGGCTGCGTGCCCGGAACAAGATCAATACAGAAATCAATGTCCCTGTCGGGCGGCATACCCGGCTGGTCTGAAGGGAAAACCTCGGGAAACTCTCGAACAATAGGAACTGAGTCAATAGAAGGAACCTCTGCGCAGGAGTCACGAACATATGCCAGATAAGCTAAACACCCCTTCTCGACCATGCGTCGAGCCATAACATATGAAATAACACTGCGAGTGGCATGACCTAAGGTCCCTCTCCACTCTAGTCGGGGCAATTCTGGCAAAGCCAAGGTCACTGTCTTGGCGTGACAATCTAAGATAGCATGATACAGGGACAACTAATCCATCCCCAATATGATGTCAAAATCCACCATATCTAAAATTAATAAATCAACACGGGTCTCAAGACCCTCAAACACAACCATACAGGAACGATGTACCCGGTCGACTACTATGGAGTCACTCACCGGTGTAGATACATAGACAGGAATGTCCAAAGCATAACTAGACATAGCTAGGAAGGGTGCAAAATAAGATGACACATATGAATATGTAGACCCAGGGTCAAATAGCACTGATGCATCTCTATCACAAACCACAATAGTACCGGTAATAATAGCATCTGACGCCTCCGCCTCTGGCCTGGCTGGAAAAGCATAAAATCGGGGCTCAGCCCCACCTCCCTGAACCATGTCTCTAGGATGATCGGCCACCGGCTGGCCCCTACCTCTGGCGGCATGGCCTCCACCTCTACGGTCTCAACCTCCACCTCTGTGATCCCTACCCCACCCCTGGCTGGCTGGGCAGGCTGTGGGTCAACTGGTGCCTGAATCATGGGGCGAGGACCCTGCTGCTGTGACTGTGTTCCCCTCAATCTCGGGCAAGCTCTCTTGATGTGACCATACTCACCACACTCATAACATCCCTCTGTACGACAAGACTGGCCCTGACGGCCCAAATGACCTTCACGAACACTCTGGAGAGGCTGTGCACTGATGGGCTTCTGATCAGAATACTGCCCACAAAAACCACGATTACCTGAGACACCCTGTGAAGCCTGGAGGGCTAACTGGAAAGGCCTGGAAGACTGGCCCCTATCATAAGAATCCCTGCCTCCAGATGAGGCACCACCGAATCGACCTGAGTGACGGGGCCTCTTGTCTGCCCTATGACCACCCCCCTGTGGTTGAACCATCTCGATCCTCCGGGCCACATTGGCCGCCTCCTAAAAAGTAATGTCACTACCCGCCTCTCTGGCCATCTAAAGACGAATAGGCTGGATCAAACCATCAATAAATCTCCTCACCCTCTCCCTATCAGTGGGGAGTATGACGAGGGCATGATGAGCTAGATCGATAAACCAGGTATCATACTGGGTGACCATCATAGACCCTTGCTGGAGGCGCTCAAACTACCTCCGATAAGCATCCCTCTGAGTAACGGGAAGAAACTTCTCTAGAAACAAGTCCGAGAACTGATCCCAAGTCAAAGGCGGCGACCCTGCTGGTCTGGCTGAACAGTAATCCCTCCACCAAGTCTTGGCAGATCTCGATAAATGAAAAGCCGCAAAATCAACTCCATTGGACTCCACAATGCCCATGTTCTGAAGAACCTCGTGGCAGCTAAATAGGAAATCCTGAGGGTCCTCAGAAGAAGCTCTGCTGAATGAAGCAGTGAAGAGCTTGATGAATCTGTCCAACCTCCAAAAATAATCTGCGGACATAGCCGCTACATCACCGGTCTGTGCAACTACCCCCGTCTGAACTGCCGCAGCTGTCTGAACCAGTGGAACCTAAGTTTGGGGAGCTACCTGCTCCGGAGTACGTGCAGCAGGAGTCTGGGCTCCTCCTCCAGCATGGGAAGTGCCTGGTGCTACAGGAAGCAATCCTGCTCGGGTGACACTTTCCATGAGGCCAACCAACCGGACCAAGGCGTCCTGAAGAACTGGGGTAGCAATAAACCCCTCTGGGACCTGAGCTGGGCCTACCGAAACTGTCTGGGCTGGGGCCTGAACCTCCTCGTCAAGGCCAACCTAAGGGTATGCCACTGGTGTTGCTGCAGGTGGCTGGTCCCTGCCCCTACCTCGGCCCCTTGCGTGGCCACGTCCTCGGCCCCTAGCGGGAGCTGCCTGGGGCTCGGACTGCTGATCGGTAGATGAGGAAGCGCATGTTCTTGCCATTTGCGAAAGAACAGAGTAGAAATTCAATCAGCATTTGAGAAACAAAATCTCACGACAAGAAAGAACAATGATAGATTTTTCCTAATTCAATAGACTCTGAGGAACAAGTACAGACGTCTCCATACCTACCCCTCAGACTCTACTAAGTTTGTCCGTGAGTTGTGAGACCTGTGTAACCTAGCGCTCTAACACCAACTTGTCACTACCCGGATTTCCCACCACCAGGATCGTGATGGCACCTACTCGTGGTAGCTAGGCAAGCCAACTTATTTACCTTTTCATCATTAAACAATTATCTTAACGGTCTATAGCATCAATATAAAATATTAATTCTAATAAGAACAATAGCAGAAGTCTGTCTGATAAAATACGAATCAAAATACGGAACAGTTAAATATATCCTCTACCCAAGATTTGGTGTCACATTACTCACAAACTTCTGAGAATAAACTAAATACAAAGGTCTGAAAGAAATATAACAGCTGTCTTTCTCAAAAAATTAGGCAATAATCAAATAAGAAAAACATAAAGAAGAGACGCCAGGCCTGCGGATGCCTGCAAGGCTACCTCAGTCTCGTGATAATGAAATCCTGCTCCCGTACTACTGCTGCTGCTGCTCCTCAAAACCTGGACCTGTGCAAAAATGCACAGAAGTGTAGCATCAGCACAACCAAGCCCATGTGCTGGTAAGTGTCTAGCCTAACCCCGGCGAAGTAGTGACGAGGCTAGATTGGACACCACATAGACCTGTGCAGTTATAAATATACAACGGAACATCGAATACAAGGCAATTAACAACATGAGAGGGGGAGACAAGCTATGGGGAGATACAATCTCAACAGTAATCCCAAATAACAAACTAGAACAACTTAGATTCACAATGAACATGGAAACAATTCTCAATACAAACACACGGTATCAATAACTGTTGCGGCGTGCAATCCGCTCCACAAATATCACTGTTGCGGCGTGCAACCCGACCCATACCATTTATCAGGTATCACTATTGCGGCGCGCAACCCGACCCTTATATATCATTGTTGCGGCGTGCAACCCGATCCTGAATATCATTGTTGCGGCGCGCAACCCGCTCCTCAATATCATGTAACAGTCTGGCTCCCCAAACAACAGTCACAATTAAGGGACATAACAATAAGCAAACATTTAACAAAAATCCCGGCAAGGGAAAAGAATCCAACAAGTTCAACCAAACTTCCCGGCAAGGGAATAATCAACAATGCTTTCTTACTCTTACATTTTCTTATCTTATAATTCACTCTACCATTTTGAGCCAGCGCTCCAAAGAATTCAGTCATTTCATATACTTTCAATATTCATATCACAATTCGAGCCAATGCTCCCAGGAATCAAATAATTATTTTACCGTTCACATGTTATTCACAACATATAGGATTTCTCCAATAAACACGGAGTTCACAACCAAGTCATGGTAAATCACATTATAAGGACTCACGGTCATGCTAGACGCCAATGTATAGATACTCGTCACCATGCCTATACATCGTACTCGATCACACAGCAATTAGCAACAAGACTCAACTCCTATTCCCTTGAGTTGGGGTTAAACCAAACACTTACCTTAAAGCCTTGAAATCCACTTAATCCTCAACTATTGCTTTACCTCACGGGTCCACCTCCAATTCGCTCGAATCTAATCGCAAAATGTTCAATTACTTTAATAAACACTATATGAATCAATTTGAATGCATAAAAATGATTTTCCCAAGTTTTTCCCAAAAATTCCAAAGATGCCCCCGGGCCCACGTGGTCAGAACCCGTGGTTCGGACAAAAACCCGATTACCCATTCCCCCGCGAACTCAAATATGTAATTTGTTTTGAAATCAAACCTCAAATCGAGGTCCAACTCCCCAATTTATAGAAAACCTAGGTTCTATCCAAAAATCCCAATTTCACCCATAAAAATCCTTGATTTCATGTGGAAAGCATGTTTAATGATGTTAAAGATTGGAATAATCGAGTAAAAATCAACTTACAATTATTTTGGGATGAAGTTTGCTCTTGAAAAATCACCTATGGGGTTTGGGTTTTGAAAGAATGGTGAAAAGTGATGAAATTTCGACTAAGTATAAAAATTGCTGGGCTGCGGATATGGCAATTGCGAACATTGCTTCGCATTTGCGAACAATGTTTTCCGGGGAAATGCAACATCTGGGATTGTTTTTGCGAACCCAAGTCTGGCTGCCTAGGCTCGCATTTGCGAACGATTTATCGCATTTGCGACCAAGGCCATCTCGCTTTTGCGAGCAAGGGCGTCGCATTTGCAACTACAGCCCATCATACCAGACTTCGCATTTGCGAAGTCTTTATCGCAATTGCGATCCTGCCCGGACTTCCCGTTCTTTGCATTTGCGATGGTTCATTCGCATTTGCGACAAATTCTTTGCTAATGCGAAGATACCAGAACTGAGGAATACCAGCTTTTTCAAATATGAGAAATGAAATCCGATGCCTATCCAAAACTCACCAGAGCCCTCGGGTCTCAAAACCAAACATGCACACAACCTCAAAAATACCCTACGGACTTACTCGCGCGATCAAATCGTTAAAATAACATCATTTACATAGAATCAAGCCTCAAAAATCATGATTTTTCTTCTAAACTTCATAAACTTTCGAACTTGGAACTTAAGGTCCGAAACACGTCAAACGACGTCCGATTTCGACCAAACTTTACAGAAAGCGCTTAAACGATATATAAGACTTGTACCGTGCATCGGAACCAAAATACGTGCCCGATACCATGGTCTTTTAATAAATTTTTATTTCCATTTTCCTTAATAATTTCAGAAAAACAATTTAACGGAAAATTTCATATTTTGGGCTCTAGACCTCCGAATTCGACTCCGAGAACATGCCCGAGTCCCATATTTTTCTACGGAGCTTCCGGGACCGTCCAATCTGAGGTCCGGGTCCGTTTACCAAAAATGTTGACCAAAGTCAACTATAATCATATTAATATCAAAATTCTTCAAAGTTTTCGCAGAATTCACATATTTCAACATAAAAGTTTTCCAGCTACGCGCTCGGACTGTGCACGCAAATTGAGGCAATAAAAATGAGGTTTTTAAGGCCTCGGAAGCACGGAACGAGTGAGAAAACAGGTGATGACCCTTTGGGTCGTCACATGTGTCTTAAATAAATATATGAGAAGGAGATCTCAAGCTTCTTCTTCTTCAGCTTCACACTCCAAAAAAATTTGTTACTGAAGACATGGGAAGAAGTAACTTCCGAGGTTAGAATGATAGAGGCAAAAGTAGAAGAAAGTCTAGGTCCATGTACAGGAATGTTACAAGTGATCATTGTAACAAGAAGGGGCACATCAATAGGTTCTGTTTCAAGCTTAAAAGAGAAATGAGACAACAAAAGAAAGATGGCCAAATAAAAATCGTGTTGCTACTGTTGATGATGATCTTCTTTTTGCCCACGATGAAGATACCATTAATTTTGTTCATGATGAGGCTAGCTGATTTGTGGATTCAGGTGCCACCTCTCATGTCACACTAAAAAATAAATACTTTTCTTTTTTATACTCCAAGTAACTTTGGAAAGCTAGAAATGGGCAATGATGGTGAGGTTGATATATTTGGCATTGGTAATATTTGTTTGAAAACTAACAATTGCTCCATGTTAGTTCTTAACAATGTCAAGCATGCTCCAGATGTCTTCCTGAATCTAATCTCTATAAGAAAGCTTGATGATGATGGTTATTATAACATCCTTGGTGGTGGCCAGTGAAAGCTTACTAGAGATTCAATTGTTGTGGCTCGAGGTATCAAGGTATCTCACTTGTATAAAATGCATGGCTCCATTTCATTTGACTTAGTTAATTTGGTGGAGAATGATTCACCAGAGTTATGGTATAGAAGGTTGAGTCATATGAGTGAGAAGGGGATTGAAGTTTGGCTAAGAAGAATTTATTTTCATGAGTGAAACAAGAAGAGTTGCGGAGATCTGTTCATTGCTTAGCCGAAAAACAGAAAAGAGTTTCTTTTCAAAGTCATCTGCCTTTAAAAAAGCTTGCTTTTCTGGAATTGGTACATTCTCATTTATGTGGTCCTTTTAAAGTAAGTTCTCATGGTGGTGCACTTTACTTTCTGACTTTTATTGATGATCATTCTTATAAACTCTAGGTATTTTCTTTGAAGTCCAATAATCAAGTACTTGATCTGTTCAAGAATTTTTAGGCCTTGGTTGAGAGGCATACAAGGAAGAAATAAAATGCATTCACTCAGATAATGGTGGTGAATATATTGGCCCGTTTAATATTATTGCAAATCACAGGGTATTCGTCATCAGAAACTCTTCCAAAGACTCGTCAATTAAATAGTTTAGTAGATAGGATGAATAGAACTTTAGTTGAAAGTGTTAGATGTTTTCTTTAAGATGCTAAGCTTCCAAAGTCCATTTGCGCAGAAGCACTTAAGACTACTGCTTATGTTATCAATTTGTCTCCTACTGTTTCTTTGTATTGTGATGTCTGTGACACACTACAACAATTATGGTCTAACGCCACACTAGTTTTAGACAACGCCTCAAAATGTGCTCTTTAATTTATTAGGCCACACTTATTAAACGTTGCTAAATTATAAAATAATTGGCAACATTTACTTGAGTATGTGGCACTCTTTTTAAGCGTGCTCTTATTATAATTGGAAAAGCAACACTTTATAAATGTGGTCTAAAAATCCAACAAAATATTTGGCTAAAATATAATGTTCCCTCCAAAAAATATAATGTTCCCTCCGATATACTCTAGGTAAAATATTATTTTTTTCAATTTCAAAAGGAAAAAAAGATCGATCTCTCTCCATCGCTAACATCTCTGTGGATACATTAGTTAGGGTTTCTAGCTTCAATATTGTGGATACTAAATATTCAGGATAATTAGGTACTGTTTCTGCACCGGGAAGATTAGGTAGGATCTTAATTTCTGCACCTTCTCACCCTACTTTGGGTGGTGTTTTTGTTTTCAAAGTATCATCTCAAAGGAAGAATTTTGTTTCCCCTTTCTCTTAGGTACTGTTTTTCACCTTCTCGCCCTCCTCGTTCCAGATTGAAGAAATTTATAAAGCTAGAGAAACGGGAATTCTTCCAATCTCAGGTTGGTGCTGTTCTATTTCAATATTTTACCATCTTATGGTCTCTGATTGCTGTAGTTTCATATCTAATTTGATACTTATTCCAGAAAAGAATGAACCGTAAATTAATTATTCCTCTTCTAGTCTCCAAGATTAGTGATTTATTTTAAAATCCTAGCAGATTTGTGAGCCTAATTCTACAATTCGGCTTTGTTATCTTTTGATTGTCATATTGATGTTGATTAATCTGGCGTACAATACGTCTTAGGCTGATTTGTTCTTTTACCATGTTAGTCGCGCCTCAGAATACCAGAAGTGTCTGGTATAACATTCATTCTTTTGAATATTTGAGATTTCTTAGAGATATATTGAGAGGGGGGGAGGAGCGGAGGAAGGTGTAGGGGTTGTAATAATAAGTATATGAAATCTATTTGTTTTGGTGTTACAAAATATTGCAAACTCTAATGCATATTCATAAATGCGATGGCCATAACATCGAAATGATTTCCTTCAATATTAATTTCCACATCTTATCCAGTTTTTACATTTTGCATACCTTGAGCTTCAGATTTTTGTGCAGCAACTACCTTCCATTGCCCAGCTCTTTTATCAATAGCTGGTCGATTCTCAAACTTAGATGTTGTACACCAATAACTTGAAACCTGCTTATTGCACATGTCCACTGCCTCCTCTACTGAGGTATATTATCCATGGTTTGATTCTTCATCACTATCTTCCAGGTTGTTCTCAAATTCCTCCTCTTTATCGTGTTCACATTGAGCATCCCATGTTTGACGATTGTTTGTCACAATTTGTTGCTCACTAGACATCATCTTATTTGTTGAGTGTGCTTGAGATAATACATCCATACTTTTCTCTACACGTTTGTCTATTGATAGAAGTTGTTGCCCAGAATTAATCTCTTGTTCTCCACATGACTCCATGGATTGGGAAGGAACTTCCTGCACAAACTTGTTCAGTGTAAGCATTAGCTTCTTGATCTTAGGAATAGAATCCCTCAAAAAGGTTGCCTGGTGTTCCTTAACTAGTTTAGCAACTTGTGGATTGGAAAATTGCAGTGTTGGTATAGCTTCATTATATTCTTGTGCATTAAGAGCGTCAAAACAAACAAATTCCGTCCCTAATTTATCCAATTGCTGCTGATGCTGCTGCTGCATCGCACTGCCTGCATTTAGAGCTTCAACATTTTTCAAAACACCTAGTGCAGCCTGCTCCATTCCAGTTGTGATTTGATTATTTACATACCATGCCTTTGAACATGTAGAAGCTGCAAACTCGATGGCCATAACATCGAAATGATTTCCTTCAATATTAATTCACATCTTCTCCAGTTTTTACATTTTGCACACCTTGAGCTTCATATTTTTGTGCAGCAACTACTTTCCATTGCCCAGCTCTTTTATCAATAGCTTGTGTCACACCTCCTTTTTTACGATTTTTACACCCCGCGAAGGGCGTAAATGAGTTTTTCCAATTAAAGGATAGTCGGAACGAGATTTATTATTATTTATTCAGAGTCGCCACTTGGGAGATTAATGGTGTCCCAAGTCACCGGTTGAATCCCGAACCGAGGAAAATATGACTCTGTTAACAGTCCGCGAATCAGAAATACGGATAAGGAATTCTGTTAATCTGGAAGAAGGTGTTAGGCATTCCCGAATTCCGTGGTTCTAGCACGGTCGCTCAACTGTCGTATTTGATTTTATCAGATTTCCATATATGTTCTATTTTATATGCCTTTTATTAATAACCCACTTTTATTATTATTATTATTTATTTTTTACAAGAATTACAACGTTGTGAAAACGCATCTCGAACCACGCCGTACCAGTACGCCTGTGGCTTTTGACACATTTCGACTTCGTTGAGATTTGGATTTGGGTCACATGAATGTGCACCCGTTTTTGGGAAGGTAATATTATTAACATACGTGCCTAAAGCGACTACGTGTTTATTAACTTTGGGAAAGACCGTGAAATTCGCTAAACGGTCCTCCTAATTCTAAGCATTTTTTAATTGATAATTTATTCAGGGCCCCGCGATTATTTGTTTTATTGGGCAAGGCTCATCTCCATTTTTATTTAAGGTTAATCCTAAAGTATACCATATTTTTTATGTTTTTTTTTTGCCTATAAAACAAAGAAAGAGTCCTTATTAACTGCTTATATGACCGTTTCAATTTATTGTAATACTAACAAATCCAAGAGTATTTTCAGACTTGAAGCCTTAAAAATCCAATATATATGTAGTATTAGGCCTCAAACAGTGGACTTTAAGCAGTCTAATCTATTAAATAATTCAGCTTAGGCCCAAATGTGAGATAACTATCTATGGAAAATGGGCCTGCAGGAATGAACTGAGGCACATACCACAGAATCAGGCCACTGGGCCTTAAGTCCAAACCAATATTCAATTAAGAGATGAAACATGCTGAACTACTTTCAAACTTTTAAATGCACTCAATAACATTATGAAAATAAACAGAATCTTCAAATTCTATTTTTTATTCCATATTCATATTTGTTTATTTGCCTATTATTCCTATGGATCGTGGACATTAATAAAATAAAGACTAAACAGGAAACATGATTTAAAACCAAGGCCAGCTAACGTTTTTAATTTTGAATCACTGAAAGTATCATTACAACTAAAAGCTCATAAAACTAATATTTGTACTTATTAGTTTCTAACAATCAGGAGTTATACTAAGGTAAACACAATCAGTGAACAACGTTTTTCAGATTTCTTACTACATACTAATTACTTAAAACTATTTCAAATCTAATATTAACTTCACGATTACAATAAATTTTAACTATTACTAAAAATTATCTCAAATCAAATATTACTACAGTCCAAATATACTAGAAATAGTCTAGGAAATGACAGTCCAGTTATACAACTAAATCAAACTAAAATTACAAATCAAATGTACAATTCATCATTATTACATAATGATCTATTTATTAATTCTAACAGTTTGAATTCGTTACTACACGAACGAAACTGAAGAAATTGCAGCTTCTAAATCAACTCAGTCGAAGATTACACTAGGGAGGAGTCAAATGTGTACCTGGATTTAAAAATCGAAAATCTATTAGAAGAGGATCAACAGTGATTAACAGCAACAGCAGTAGAGAACAGCTCAACAAATCCAAACACAGCTTCAAATAACCAGATTTAAACCAACAGCAATGATATAAACCAAAGGAACACAATTGACCAGCTCGAAATGAATTCACAGATCTTCGATTACCAGGAATACACAGAATCGTCAAAACAGCTTTCAAATTTAACTGAAAACTAATGAAACAGTGAGATTTTGAATTTTTTTCTACTGTTTTTTTCTGTTTTTGAGTTTTGAAAGTGGTTAATTTCGAAAATGGGGATCTAGAATAACATAATTACTTCAGGGAGATTTTCAGATTGCTAAACTTATCAAATGATGCCCATTACAACCTATTTATAGATTAAAAAATGGAGGAAAATTCATATTTTAGAATTTATGAATTAGTCCCTTTTTATTTCATATTTTACCCTTATTCTTTTACTAGTTATTCACTTGGCTACCTTTATTCGTAAAAAATCACACTAATTACCCCATCTAGAACCTTATACCCTTATGTAATTCCCTATTTGCCCCTACTTCACTTAAAAAGTTACCCTATTGCCCTTTTCCTATACCCAAACTACCCCTACTTCCTTAGTTTTATTACCAATATCCCATTTTATGTCCCCAATTTACCCCTGAATTTATATTATATTTGCTAAATGCCCTACTACCCTTTTACCCTTTTTATCCCCTGCATTATTACACTATCAGATATAACACTAATCAGAACTTTAACAACTGAAATATCTAACAATTAAGAACCAAATCAGCTATAACCATACTAATTACTCTCAATACTAATTAAACCCTAACAAACCAAATTTTTTACTAATTATTTTCACTGACTAACAGTACAAAATATCAAAATTAACTAAAAAAAATTAACTCTAACAAATATCAGAATCAAATAATTAACAAAATCGACTGATTTCAGAAACAACTGAAACAAACAAATAAAAATCATACTGAAAATTTAGTTATCAGAATCTATTTAGCCCTAAAACTAAAATATATCAACATGTTAAAAAGGTAAACCCTAATCAGTAACAAACTAACCATACAAAGAAAAAAAAAAGAACATGCAAAGAAACAAACAAGCAAAGAAACAGAAGAAACAAAAGAGGAAAGAAAGAAAAACTTAGCTTTTATTTTTTGCTCTTCGGACAGTTTTCTTTTTCTTTTTTTTAGTTGATAACATCTCCAAAAAATCGAAGGGTCTTGACATCAGCTTTTAGTTACCAGCGAACATCGGATTTAATTTTGAGCCAATCTATTTGATTTTTAGACTCAAGACTTTCAAAAATGAGTTGAGGGTAGTCAGAAGATGGTTTGGGGTGATTTTGGATTGATTTGAATGAACTCGTGTTCGCCGGAGTTAGGGTTCCGGCGACACTCTTTGGGATATTCGAGCAAAACCAAGGGTATTCGAGGGAAACGGGGTAGAGGGGAGGATTCAGGGGTTCAAGGGGGTTCTGGGGTGTTATTTGGGGAGTGTTGGCATAAGTTTCGTCTCCCGCCAGTAGGGTTCCGGTGGGGTCTGTGGGAGTTTGGTGGCGGCTAATCCTAGAGAAGAAGAAGAGAAATAAGAAATGTTTTAGGGTTAAATGCATTTTTGATATATTAAAGATGTAACGCTTACCTCGGACCGTTGGATTAAACAGATTAACGGCTCAGATTCTTTGAGCCCTAAAACGACACCGTTCGTTTTTTAATGAAAACTTAACCCCGTCCGTTGGATTAATCAAGTGAACGGCCCAGATCACTCTACGCAAACGTCATCGTTTTATTTTCTTGAGGAGATCAGGCTTCAACCGTTAGATTAATTCATTTCAACGGCTAGGATTAGATTGCTTAAACGGGATCGTTTGGATTTTAACTAGCAGATCGGGTATGGGCATGTTTTTTGGGCCTGGGCATTTTTGGCTTTGGGCTTGTGTAACCAGTCCAATTTTATTATTTTACTTTTCACCCATATTATTTTTTGTATTGTATTTTTCTTTGTATTTTGTATTTTTATTTTCTTTTTCAATTTTATATTTTTCTGGTTTTATCAAATTGTTAAACTAACTAAAACTAATTCTAGAATTTATTTAATAACTATCGATATCAATTTTCAATTAAAGTTACTAAAAAGGCTATTTTTTGATTTTCCTTAAATTGTTTTCAAAATGAATTAATACTAAAATTGTAAAATTAAAAATCCTAATGCATATTTTTTGTATTTTTTTAATATGAATTATTAGGCAACTAATTAACATAAAATGCAACAAATTTCAACAAAAATTGTAAAAATAATGAAAATCATTTTGTTTGGATTTTAGGAATAATTTGCTTAGGGCAAAAATCACGTGCTCACAGCTGCCCCTCTTTGCCCGGAAACACGAAGAGTTTTCGTACAAAGACAAGTGAGCAGTAATGAGGGATTTTTGCCCATTCACATATTCCGTGTGAAGCATTTTTGAAAAGTTTGACCGCACCCTGCTTCAGAGGTTGCATACATATCCCGGGCTAAACATTAATCAGGTCAGTGTAGTTCAGGTGTGTTTGGTAGCTGGGACTACCAGGAAGCTGTGATTTCACTACTGTTGCTGCTGTTACTGCTTGCTGACCCCCTTATTACACCATGTAAAGATAAAAAGAAGCTAGCGTAAGATATGCTCTATAATTTACAAAAATCCTATCTATGCTTGGTATCTTGTGTTCTTGTATTGCCTTGATCTTGCATCTTGTATTCTTTCAATGGAATTTTGGCTATTGCCTTGACTGTGTTTTAAAATATGTGTCCATTCTTCAGGTGGACTCTTGCTTGCGATTGCTTGAAAAAGTATTCCCTTATTCTTCAGGTGGGCTCCTATTTGCGATTGCTTTAAAATGTATTCCCCTGTTCTTCAGGTGGGCTCCTGCTTATGATTACTTTGAGAAAGTATTTCCTTGTTCTCCAGGTGGGCTACTGCTTACAACAAAATAGACAACCAAAGAAATTTTCTGCCCCAGTATAGTGACTGGGCATATCATGTTATCAAATATTAAAATTAAAAGCTAAAATTTAGATTTGTACTTCCCTTGTTTTTCAGGTGGGTGCCTGCTTGCTGCATTTGAAAAGATATTCCCTTTGTTCTTCAGGTGGGCTCCTGCTTACAATTGCTTGAAAGAATACAAGATGCAAGATCAAGGCAATACAAGAACACAAGATACCAAGCATTAGATAGGATTTTTGTAAATCATAGGGCATAGCCTAGGCTAGCTTCTTTTTTATCTTTACATGGTGTAATAAGGGGGTCAATCAGTAACAGCAGCAACAATAGTGAAATCACAGCTTCATGGTAGTCCCAGCTACCAGACACTCCTGAACTACACTGACCTGATTTCCGTTTAGCCCGGGATATGTAGGCAACGTCTGAAGCAGGGTGCGGTCAAACTTTTCAAAAATGCTTCACATGGAATATGCGAATGGGCAAAAATCCCTCATTACCGCTCACTTGTCTTTACAAAAAATCTCTTCGTGTTTCCGGGCAAAGAGGGCCAGCTGTGAGCACGTGATTTTTGCC
>MU715123.1:46516-84638 GCA_026770625.1 Nicotiana glauca
TAAACATTTAGCACGTTAATCATAAACATATAGGAAAATCAGATATAAACAAATACAACAATTATTCCGAGCTCGAATTCTTAAACCCTGAACCGAAGTTCTGGGTTTCTTATCCCCAGCAGAGCCGCCAGAGCTGTCACACCTCATTTTTTACGATTTTTACACCCCACGAAGGGCGTAAAGGAGTTTTTCCAATTAAAGGACAGTCGGAACGGGATTTATTATTATTTATTCAGAATCGCCACTTGGGAGATTAATGGTGTCCCAAGTCACCGGTTGAATCCCGAACCGAGAAAAATATGACTCTGTTAACAATCCGCGAATCTGAAATCCGGATAAGGAATTCTATTAATCCAAAGAAGGTGTTAGGCATTCCCGGATTCCGTGGTTCTAGCATGGTCGCTCAACTGTCGTATTTGATTTTATCTGATTTCCATATATATTCTATTTTATATGCCTTTTATTAATAACCCACTTTTATTATTATTATTATTTATTTTTTACAAGAATTACAACGTTGCAAAAACACATCTCGAACCACGCCGTACCAGTACGCCCGTAACTTTTGACACATTTTGACTTCGTTGAGATTTGGATTTGGGTCACATGAATGTGCACCCGTTTTTGGGAAGGTAATATTATTAACATACGCGCCTAAAGCGACTACGTGTTTATTAACTTTGGGAAAGACCGTGAAATTCGCTAAATGGTCCTCCTAATTCTAAGTATTTTTTAATTGATCTGTCTCAAATCCCACGAACTGATTCCTATCTCTCAAATGCTATACCGCAAGTTAACATATCATAGAACATTCTGGGCACTTCCTCATAAGCTGCTAACAAAGCTTGATTCTTTTACCCGTAATTATACGCTCGAAATCATTCGGCATCACACCCCATCTCATGAATTTACCATGATCGTTGTTGAGAGCCACCCGCTCCGACTTGGCCCCAAATATAATCAACTCAATGAGTCTCCCATCACATAAGTACCCCCTTGGCGAAGAGCCTGCCGAATCACTTCCCTTGGAACCCACATCTGTACAAAGCAAAATCCTGAATCTTTCCCCCAAGTCTGAGCATGATCCAATAAGGCCAACGATAGCCCACCTTTAATAATTTCTTTGCCCAGATTACCACTTATGGTTTTTACCTGTAGCTGAAATAGCCCAATAGTATGCTAGTAACATGAAATCTCGCAAGTAATTAACTCTGCAACCACATCATAAGCGGTGGGACTCTCCCACTTAGCTTGAAGCCATTATTTCACAACTCTGGAATTTACCAAGTTTCCCTAGCGTCCATAGACATAACCTTGCATGAATAACCGCATAAATTCTCGGATCCTTTATGCAAAACCCCATTCTTTTATACTCTGATTCGCCCACTACATTTGCACGACCGATCTCTTTGCTACATAACCAATAAAATTCTTCGTAGAAGCCTTGCCAACCACGCGACTGCTAACCTGCTCACTTGTGTAACCCGCCTACAGAAGGCTCTCCCCGGCATCTTCCCACACTGCTGCACAGGGTACAATTACTACGACATCAATGACCCTCCCTGAGTCTGAGCTCACTCTCCAGTTGCACAGGTCCATTTACCCCTCGTGGACATCATTTAAATGTGCGACAACATCCTTCCAATTCAATTTTATGCTGCATCCTTCTTCATTTAAGCGGCTCCTTTCCGTCATATTAAATCTCCTGCCGTACAAGAATCCCCACTTAAAATTAGATCCGTAGACCCCAAAAGCCAAGCGCCACTATTCTCAAATCGCTCTAAACTTTCCTTAAGGCGCATAGTCTTCTTATTACCAAACCCCTATGCAGCTCCGCCACTCTTCCAGTTTGGGAAAACTCGCTCTTTTAATCAACCACTCGACCTACGCTTCTTATACCTGGCCCTTTAGAAGTTCTAAACTCCGCCTGACACTTCCACGTGTTTTCTCATCCTTTGCTGCTCAGTTGTTGCCTTAATAAAATGTATCTTCTTGTAACTTGAATCCACAATTTGTTACTAACTTTAAACTTTTCCGAAGGTCATCTTATCGAGCTGTCAACATTTGAAATACTGATCCAATCCTAAACCACCGCATCTGGCGATCTGTGATAGTTGAACCTCCGATACTATTTCACGATATCTTGCCTTAAAGGTGAATTGTAGCAGATTATAACATTGACGAACTTGGTGCGTTCCATTAGGACCACGACACCCTCTCATAAAAGAAAGTTCCACCACACTTGAAAATACCAAGCCTCATTACTTCCACCAGCCTACATCTGACCATTCTTAGTCTGACTGCCTTTCCCCTGCCGGGAATAAAATATTGAATCCCTTGATTACACACTGAGTAAACCTCCCTTCAATTCATTCACTACCTCGACACGTGGGCAAACATCCTACCATTACAACAACACTGCGAAATAATTGTTCATAAGCATCATGGCAACCTGTGCCTAGCCTCAAGGCTCTTAGAAGTTCTATTACTGAGCTGAACACTAGAATATCCTTCCATAAGGCGACTATAATAGTCCAATCAACTATACCGGGAGAATCATCCCGCGCCACATTTGTAGTTCCATTAAAATCCTTCAATTTTTGATTTATAACAAGCGCTCGCGTAAGATTGAGTAGGAAGAAATCAAAGGCATAAGACTCAAAGGAATTGAACTGCACGATAAGGAAATCAAGAAGGTAAGTACTCCTAACAACCCTGTAGCCTCTCGAGGATAAGTACAAACGTCTCCGTATCGATCCGAAGACTCTACTAGACTTGCGCATGACTCGTGAGACCGACGGGGACCTAGTGCTCAGATACCATGTTGTCACGACCCAAAATTCACTAAGGGTCGTTGTGGCGCCGGACACCGCTGTCAGGCAAGCCAACTAAATTATCAATTAAATTCTCTTTTTAATTACCTTTGAAAATCTAGGATTTTTCCTCCCATTTTTCATAATTAAAACAATCTCTACTTCAATTCAAATTAAGTAATAACTATTAGAACACATCTTTCGAAAACCAGCCCAGAATCTGGTGTCACAAGTGCATGAGCATCTATTGATGAGGAAAATAAAATACAACATCTGTCCGAAATACAGTGGACGGGGAATAAATATAAAAAAAATGCTGAAAGGAACTACACTAGCTACGGGTCGCCTCGAACAATGCAGCTCTCCACTCCCAGAATCATCCGCGTTGCTACGCCCAGTAGGCTGCTAGATATGCATATACCTGTGCAACAAAAATGCACAGAAGTGTAGTATGAGTACTTAAACAATGTGTACTCAATGAGTATCCCGCCTAATCTCGAAGACGTAGACACGAGATGGTCAACTTTGACACTTACTAGTGGTCCAATAATAATACACAAAATGTGTGAGGAAATCAGGGATTTTATATATCGATTCTAACTTACAAAGCTGGTAAACATGCAATACACCTTCGACAAATAATAAAGGATTTTCAAGGTTTACTTTTCTTTATTTTATCAATTTATATCAAGCCATGGAAGGTTGCATCAACGTATAAAATTCTCAGGCAACGATATATAAATCATGTGCAAATCATGCCGAGGCGACGACCCGCTCCAACAGAAAAGAAATGTGCACTTGTCGAGGGTCGACGATGCACCTATAGATGAATCTATTTAATCTGTCGAGGCGTTCGACCCGTTCCAAAATAAACACATAGAGACATTCAGTCAAGAAGCCAACATGGGGAAATTATTTAAGGAAGAACAAATTCTCTTTTAACAAATTAAGAAAATGAGGTTTAGATCTTTTTGGAAATTCATATACTATTTTGTTGTGGTTTAAGTAATTCAGTTGTCCATAAGATTACAAATATTCCAAGTATAGCATGCTTTTGGGTCCTAAACTACCCAGACAATAGCATAATAGTAGCTATGCATGGACTCTCATCACAGCGTGTATACGTAGCCCCCACAAATAGGAGAACATAACCAATTAACTCACCTATGTGGACAATTCCCTCTTACAAGGTTAGAAAGGAGACTCACCTCGCTCCGAAGATCCATAAACGGCCTCCAAGCCTTCCCCACGACTCGAATCATTGCCAAATGTTCCGAAACTAGCCAAATAATGGCAAACTAATGAGAATATACTCAAATACTTGTTAACGATTCAAATTATACAAATCCCCAACTCCGTATATTGAAATGACCAAAATGCCCTCAGGCCCACGTATCCGGATTCCGAAATTTCTCGAAGAAATACTCTACCCATAGCTTCACTAACTCAAACATATAATAGACTCCTAATTCCATGCTCAAATTCATGGTAAAATCCAATTTATCAAGTTTCTAGGTTTTCTTCCAAGAATCCTAACTTGCCCACAATGTTTATGTCTAATTCCATGATATAATCTTGTATTTAACTTGGAAATGAGTAGGAGTATCTTACCTTAACATAGATGACGAAATCCCCCTTTGAAGCTCTCCAAAGATCGCCCCAAGCCATGAGAAAATGGGTGAAATGAACCAGAACCCCGCTATAAAACAAGTCTTCTGCCTCCAGTGATTTCCGCTTATGCAGAAGTATTTCCGCTTATGCGGTTCTACTTAAGCGGTCAAAACGCCGCTTCTGCGGCTCCTTCCCAAGCCGCCCAGCTTTCGCTTCTGCGCTTCCTTTTCCGCAGGTGCGGTCCCGCATCTGCGGCTCCCTGACCGCATCTGCGGTCCCAGCTTTCCTCACCAAAATCCGCATCTGTGGTCTTCCTGGCCGCTTCTGCGGATTCCTGACCGCATATGCCGTCCCTACTCCCTTCACTCCCAACTGCTTCTGTGGTTCCTTCCTCGCTTCTGCGGGGCCGCTTCTGCCATTCTATTTCCGCAGAAGCGGAAATACCAGCAACCAGACCCTTCAGCCATTCTTCAACTTTCAAATTTGATCTGTTAACCATTCGGAATCCACTCGAGGTCCTGGGACTTCAACCAAACTTACCAACCAATCTCAAAACACATTATGTACTTGCTCGAGGCCTCAAATCATATCAAACAACGCTAAAACCATGAATTACACCGCGATTAAAGCTTTATGAACTTTGAACTTTCCAACTTCTACTTTCCATGTTTAGACCTATCAAATCATGTCCGATTGACCTCAAATTTTGCACACAAGTCATATTTGACATTACGGACCTACTCCAACTTTTGGAATCAGATTCCGACCCCGATATCAAAAGGTCCACTTCCGGTCAAACTTCTAAAAAACCTTCAAATTTCTATCTTTAGCCAAATGGCTTCAAAATGACCTACGGACCTCCGAATTCACTTCCGATCGCGCCCCCAATGCCAGAATCATTATACAGAGCTATTCAGAGTCTCAGAATCTAAAACAAACATCGATAACACTGAAATTCTCTTCAAGCCAAACTTATGAAATTTCTTCCAAAAGGCCAACTTCCACAATAGGTGCCAAAATGCTCCCGGGTCATCAAAACCCGATCCGGGCATACGCCCAAGTCCGAAATCATCATACGAACCTGCTGGAACCTTCAGATCCCGATTCCAAGGTCGTTTACTCAGAATTCCAATCCTAGTTCATTCTTTCAACTTTAAGCTTCCGAAACAAGAATTCTCCTTCCAAATCAACTCTGGACTTCCCGAAATGCAATTCCAACCATACGTACGAGTCGGAATACCAGAAATGAAGCTGCTCATGTCTCCAGACTACTGAATGATGTGCTAGTGGTCCTGAGACCGGTCGGGTCGTTACATTCTCTCCCACTTAAACATACATTCGGCTTCAAACGTCCTGAGAACTATACTGGAGTGGTCTGAAATTGTTGTTTAACTTCTCATGCACCTTCCCATGCTACCACAACTCAGTTTGAGCATATTAGCCCAATCAATTCCGAAGATATTCTCTTTTACTCAAGTAGATGCACCTTAAGGCCCAATTCCAACATCCGGAACTCAATGCTAGGCCTGTTTCCAACATGCGCTCATCATATCAATGAATGCACGCTACTCCAGGCGTGACTGCATAACTTTGCTGAATTCACAACTTGCACCACTTTACTCATAGGATCACCATAACTTTCTCTGATCAATAAATCGAAATTCCTTAAATCTGAGGCTCCCATTGCACCTCATGACCTACATAGGTTTTGCTTTAATTCTTACAATAACACCACGACGGAAGAGATGTGCCGAAATTCATAACCAACTGCCAAGTCAACAAATCATTAGGTCTATACCCCTGACAAAACCTTCACCTCATACAGGACCAAATAATGGCCTTATCTCCATAATATACTTTATATACTCAAATTGCACTGATCTTAAATCCAAAAATCTCGTCTAACCCAATACGAACTGCTCAGGCAATAAGCCTCCCCAGACATAATCAAAAGTCTCATATGATGCCACAATGTGCCAATAGGCCACCAATTAGAGTGTGATACAAAAGGGAGCGAACTCTGAAAAGGAGATCTAATTACCCCGCTCGTGAATCATACATGCGATGTGGGCAACATGCTAAACAGACACCTCGCTCGCGAATCATACATGCGATGCGGGCTCACAACTAGAATGAGCTTCCCTCGGAAAATGGGAAACAGAACACATAAAGGCAAATATGGGAACTGTACTGAACATCACACTGTTGCGGCATGCAACCCGATCTAAATAACATACCCATGGCGGCGTACCACCCGATCCACACATAGAACTCACATAAGGAGATGTACGTCGAGCTAAATCGCTCATTACAACAAAATACCGAACATCGGTCATAAGCATGCTAAGTCCATAATAACATCCCTGAGGGAACATATAGCGTCAAAAGCTACAAAACTCAAGCACAACTGAGGTGCGATATACAATCTGAATCTCAAGAGCCATCTTGCTCATAATACATCATTTCTACACGGATCCTCAACACATAAGTGATTTCTCAAGACGTCGCACGACTCTCACGATGCGATGCATCACCACATGGAATATATGACAACAAAATAACACCTTGACTACTCAATAAGGAGCGCATTACTAAAACGAACACAACTGGCCTGACATAGAGCCCAAATTCACATTTAAATCCATCCACCGACCTCAAGTCGATCCTGATCATATCTAATTAAGCCAATGACCTTTCAAAGGTCCATACTAATTCCCCTCTTCTCGTAACACACAAGGATAACCATTATAACCGGAGTACAATCCACAACTCAGAATCCGAGTGCCCTCCAGGCATCCATTCTCAATTTAACGATATCATCACAATTCTTCATACTTGGTCTAGATCTTTAATCAATCAAGTGGCTTCGTGCCACATTTATGCAATCTTCCTGTGAGACACACTCCCACAATCTACGATAACAATTAACTGGGTCTTACCTCCAACCCACCGACCGCACTAATGCTGAAAAACGATCAAGAATAATTAACCATGATACAAGCCCTCGTTACAAAACACCAATCTCAGGTGACGCTGAAGACAATCCCAACTTACTTTAAACACTGAAACTCCTTTCCTGCTCATCCGAGCTTGTGACATCTTTGTCCACACCGAACTGCAACTTTGATTCTCTTTTCAAATTTCATATTACTCGCTGCTCCTGACATGCCCATGAATAGTGGGACACGATTCTTCATCATAATTCTAAAATTGTTAATATATTAATACTTCATCACATCAAAGTTTTTCACTGAACAAACTTTAGGAGAATCACAGCAACACACATGCGAATACTAATAACCGTAGAACATGCAAACATCTAAGTAGTGGTCTAAAGCACCATAGACCTTCCGGAATCTGCTTCCACATAACAAGCCATAACAGAAGAATGCTTCTGAATAACATCAACTACGGTAGCTGACAAGCCTCGTACGCACCACCACAGATCACTTGCATAACTTAATCATGCTGAAATAGCTGATCTTTACCGCTAATATACCAACTAAATTATGGCTAACCAATCTATCTTCTTTCGATCCACCCCTAATTATCTTAGAAATAATATTAATTCTATCCAACACATAACATACTCCACCTGCACTCATCTCGAGTGACCTTGAATCACGAGACCATGCTGTCTCAAATCCCATGAACTGATTCCTATCTCTCAAATGCTATACTGCAAGTTAACATATCATAGAATATTCTGGGCACTTCCTCATAAGCTGCTAACAAGCTTGATTCTTTTACCCATTATTATACGCTCGAAATCATTAGGCATCACACCTCATCTCGTGAATTTACCATGACCATTGTTGAGAGCCACCCGCTCTGACTTGGCCCCGAATATAATCAACTCCATGAGTTTCCCATCATATAAGTACCCCTTGGTGAAGAGCCCGCCGAATCAGTTCCCTTGGAACCCGCATCTGTACAAAGCAAAATCCTGAATCTTTCCCCCAAGTCTGAGCATGATCCAATAAGGCCAACGATAGCCCACCTTTAATAATTCCTTTGCCCAGATTACCACTTATGGTTTTTCCCTATAGCTGAAATAGCCCAATAATATGCTAGTAACCTGAAATCTCGCAAGTAATTAACTCTGCAACGACATCATAAGCGGTGGGACTCTCCTACTTAGCTTGAAGCCATTATTTCGCAACTCTGGAATTCACCAAGATTCCCTAGATTCGATCGACATAACCTTGCACGATTAACCGCATAAGTTCTCGAATCCTTTCTACAAAACCCCATTCTTTTATACTCTGATTCGCCCAATACATTTGCACGACCGATCTCTTTGCTACGTAACCGATAAAATTCTTCGTAGAAGCCTCGCCAACCACGCGACTGCTAACCTGCTCACTTGGGTAACCCGCCTACAGAAGGCTCTCCCCTGCATCTTCCCACACTGCTGCACATGGTACAATTACTATGACATCAATGACCCTCCCTGAGTCTGAGCTCACTCTCCAGTTGCATAGGTTCATTTACCCCTCATGGACATCATTTAAATGTGCGACAACATCCTTCCAATTCAATTTTATGCTGCATACTTCTTCATTTAAGCATCTCCTTTCCATCATATTAAATCTCCTGCCCACCAGAATCCCCATTTCAAATTAGATCCGTAGACCCCAATAGCCAAGCGCCACTATTCTCACATTGCTCTAAACTTTCCTTAAGGCGCATAGTCGTCTTATTACCAAACCCCTACGCAGCTCCGCCACTCTCCCACTTTGGGCAAACTCGCTTCTTTAATCAACCGCTCGACCTACACTTCTTGTACCTGGCCCTTTAGAAGTTCTAAACTCCGCCTGACACTTCCCACGTGTTTTCTCATATTTTGCGGCTCAGTTGTTGCCATAATAAAATGTATCTTCCTGAAACTTGAATCCACAATTTGTTACTAGATTAGAACTTTTCCGAAGGTCATCTTCTCAAGCTGTCAAAATTTGAAATACTGATCCAACCCTAAACAACCGCATCCGGCGATATCTGATAGTTGCACCTCCGATACTATTTCACGATATCTTGCCTTAAAGACGAATTGTAGCAGATTGTAACATCGAAGAACTTGGTACTTTCCATTAGGACCACGACACCCTCTCATAAAAGAAAGCTCCATTACGCTGGCAAATACCAAGCCTCATTACTTCCACCCACCCACATCTGACCATTCTTTGTCCGAATGCCTTTCCCCTGCCGGGAATAAAATACTAAATCCCTTGATTACACGCTTAGTAAATCTCCCTTCATTTCATTCACTGCCTCGACACGTGGGCAATCATCCAACCATCTCAACAACACTGCGGAATAATTGTTCATAAGCATCATGGCAACATGTGCCTAGCCTCAAGGCTCTTAGATGTTTTGTTACTGAGCTGAACACTAGAATATCCTTCCACAAGGCGACTATAATAGTCCATTCAACTATATCGGGAGAATTATCCCGCACCACATTTGTAGTGCCATTACAATCCTTCAATTTTTGATTTATAACAAGCGCTCGCGTAAGATTGAGTAGGAAGAAATCAAAGGCATAAGCCTCAAAGGAATTGAACCGCACGATAAAGAAATCAAGAAGGGAGGTACTGCTAACAGCCCTGTAGCCTCCCGAGGATAAGTACAGACGTCTTCGTACCGATCCGTGAGACTCTACTAGACTTGCTCATGACTCGTAAGCCCGACGGGAACCTAGTGCTCTGATACCATGTTGTCACGACCTAAAATCCACTAAGGTCTTGGTGGCGCCGGACACCGCTATCAGGCAAGCCAACTAAATTAAGAATTAAATTCTCTCTTTAATTACCTTTGAAAATCTAGGATTTTTCCTCCCATTTTTCATAATTAAAACAATCTCTACTTCTATTCAAATTAAGTAATAACTATTAGTACACATCTTTCGAAAACCATCCCAGAACTGGTGTCACAAGTGCATGAGCATCTATTGATGAGGAAAATAAAATACAACATCTGTCCGAAATACAATGGACGGGGAATAAATATAAAAAAAATTCTGAAAGGAACTACACTAGCTGTGGGTCGCCTCGAACAATGCAGCTCTCCTAGTCACAGAATCATCCGCGTTGCTACGCCCAGTAGGCCACTAGAGATGCATATACATGTGCAACAAAAATGCATAGAAGTGTAGTATGAGTACGTAAACAACGTGTACTCAATGAGTATCCCGCCTAATCTCGAAGAAGTAGAGACGAGATGGTCAACTTTGACACTTATTAGTGGTCCAATAATAATACACTAAATGTGTGAGGAAATCAGGGATTTTATATATCGGTTCTAACTCACAAAGCTGGTAAACAGGCAATACACCTTCGACAAATAATAAAGGATTTTCAAGGTTTACTTTTATTTATTTTATCAATTTATATCAAGCCAGGGAAGGCGGCATCAACGTATAAAATTCTCAGGAAAGGTTATATAAATCATGCGCAAATCATGCCGAGGCGACGACCCGCTCCAATAGAAAAGAAATGTGCACTTACTGAGGGTCGACGGAGCGCCTGTAGATGCATCTATTTAATCTGCCGAGTCGTTCGGCCCGTTCCAAAATAAACACATAGAGATATTCAGTCAAGAAGCCAACATGGCGCAATTATTCAAGGAAGAACAAATTCTCTTTTAAAAAATTAAGAAAATGAGGTTTAGATCTTGTTAGAAATTCATTTACTATTTGTTGAGGTTTAAGTAATTCAACTGTCCATAAGATTACAAATATTCCAAGTATAGCATACTAGTAGCTACGCACGGACTTTCATCACCTTGTGCATACGTAGCCCCCACAAATAGGAGCACATAACCAATTAACTCATCTATGGGGTCAATTCCCTCTTACAAGGTTAGAAAGGAGACTCACCTCGCTCCGAAGATCCATAAACGGCCTCCAAGCCTTCCCCAAGACTCGAATCGTTGCCAAATGTTCCGAAACTAGACAAATAACGGCAAACTAATGAGAATATACTCGAATACTTGTTAACAATTCAAATTAAACAAATCCCCAACTCCGCATAGTAAAATGACCAAAATTCCCTCGAACCCACGTGCTCGTATTCCGAAATTTCTCGAAGATATACTCTACCCATAGTTTTACTAGCTCAAACATATAATAGACTCCTAATTCCATGCTCAAATTCGTGGTAAAATCCAATTTATCAAGTTTCTAGGTTTTGTTCCAAGAATCCTAACTTGCCCATAATGTTTATGTCTAATTCCATGATATAATCTTGTATTTAACTTGGAAATGAGTAGGAGTATCTTACCTTAACATAGATGACGAAATCTCCCTTTGAAGCTCTCCAAAGATCGCCCCAAGCCAAGAGAAAATGAGTGAAATGAACCAGAACCCCGATTTAAAACAAGTCTTCTGCCTCCAGTGATTTCCACTTCTGCGGAATTATTTCCGCTTATACGGTTCCGCTTAAGCGGTCAAAATGCCACTTCTGCGGCTCCTTCCCAAGCCGCCCAGCTTTCGCTTCTGCGCTTCCTTTTCCGCAGGTGCGGTCCCGCATATGCGGCTCCCTGACCGTATCTGCGGTCCCAGCTTTCCTCACCAAAATCCGCATCTGCAGTGTTCATGGCCGCTTTTGCGACTCCTCTTATGCGAATTCCTGACCGCATATGCGGTCCCTACTCCCTTCACTCCCAACCTCTTCTGCGGTTCCTTCTTCGCTTCTGCGATTCCATTTTCGCAGAAGCGGAAATACTAGCAACCAGACCCTTCAGCCATTCCTTAACTTCTAAATTTGATCCGTTAACCATCCGAAATCCACCCGAGGCCTCCGGGACCTCAACCAAACCTACCAACCAATATCAAAACACATTACAGACTTGCTCGAGGCCTCAAATCATATCAAACAATGCTAAAACCATGAATTACACCCCAATTCAAGCTTTATGAACTTTAAACTTTCCAACTTCTACTTTCGATGTTTAGACCTATCAAATGATGTCCGATTGACCTTAAATTTTTCACACAAGTCATATTTGACGTTATGAACCTAATCCAACTTCCGTAATCGGTTTCCGACCCTGATATCAAAAAGTCCACTTTCGGTCAAACTTCTCAAAAACCTTCAAATTTCTATCTTTAGCCAAATGGCTTCAAAATGACCTACGGACCTCCGAATTCACTTCTGATCGCGCCCCTAACTCCAGAATCACTATACGGAGCTATTCACAGTCTCGGAATCCCAAACGAATATCGATAACACTAAAATGCTCTTCAAGCCAAACTTATGAAATTTCTTCCAAAAGGCCAACTTCCACAATAGGCGCCAAAATATTCCCGGTTCATCCAAAACCCGATCCGGGCATGCGCCCAAGTCCGAAATCATCATACAAACCTGCTGGAACCGTCAGATCCCGATTCCGAGGTCGTTTACTGAAAATTCCAATCCTAATTTATTATTTCAACTTTAAGCTTCCGAAACAAGAATTCTCCTTCCAAATCAACTCTGGACTTCCCGAAATTCAATTCCGACCACACGTACAAGTCGCAATACCGGAAATGAAGTTACTCATGGCCTCAGACTGCTGAATGATGTGCTAGTGCCCAAAACGACCGGGCGGGTCGTTACATCTATCGCTAACTTTATTATTTATTTTAATTTTTAGGTTTAATCATTGTAATATCAATCAATTTTTAGATACATTTGTTGTATTTTAAAATCAAACTTACTTCTACTATATTATAAAAATCTTACACTTACACCATCTATGAGGTAACTATGTTTATTAAAATAAAACTATTAATAATAAATTACAATTATAGCATTATTCATATACTTATTTTTATAAAATTTTAAAAAGGGATTAAAAATATTTTTGTTGAAAACCTTTATTCATGCAATTGATTAAAAAGGATAATAAGTTTTGTATAAAAATATTCATCTTTCTTAACTCTTAAACAGGAAATGAACCCAAAATACTTAATTAGATAACTAGAATTGTTATATATTTGGAAAAATAGTTTTATCTTCCAAAAGTCTTTAACTATAATGATACTATACTTATTTTTCTATAAATATGTAAGCATCTTATATAATGAAAATCATACAGACAAAAAATAGCATACAACAAATTTAAGATATTTTTTAAGCGGTTCAAGAAATAAACAAACTAAAATAATATTGAGTTATTCATATGCAATAAGTATTTTATAATTAATTAAAGATACAGATAACTTACATGTTTAAAGTTTAAGAAAGTTTTCCCTAATAATTGCATATCTTATTAAGCAATTTATATTTAATTAAATGCATGATTAAAAAAAATTCAACAAAATATTTAGCTTCTCTATTAATTTTTGTAAGTATAATACGTACAAATTTCTATTTAAAAATTTAATTTTTTAATAAGTATATTTTAAATACTTTTAGTTATGGATATACTCAGAGGAAGTGTAACCATAGGATTTTCATAATATAGGAGATATAAGTATTTAATTTTACTAGATATATAGTTACACTAAGAATAAAGAGTTTATTGTGGTTGACATCCAAGTCCCTAGAAAAACTGATTATATTATAATTTTTATTAAATAAGTCTTACGTACAGTCAAACCTCCCTATAACGGCGTCTTTTATTCCGATATATTTTTTTGCTGCTATAGTGACATCGTTATAGAGGATACATATTATAACATAAATATAAAAGTCGGTTATAAGAAAAACTTAATTTTTATAGTGAGTGATTGATGTATAAGGATGTTGTTATAAAGATATCTGACCGTATAAGTTTCAATTATAATTAAAAAAATAGAATTATATCCCACAATTATGTGCATGACTAATTCTTTCAAAATTAAACAATTATAATCTTGTAATAACTATATTGTACAATAAAGTATTTATATTACTGAATCAAAGAATTAAGAATTAAATATAATTCGTACACATAAAGAGGATATTGTCTTTCTTATGACTATTATCCGATATTTTATAAACTTAAATAACTTTAATATATTATGTTTTATTTCAAAAATTTGAGAATTTAACATTGCTTGATAAATGAGTGTATAAAAAATTAATTAGTATATAATAATTCATATCAAACAAAATAGTACTTGCGATTTTCCAATATAATTTAAATAAATATGTAATTATACAGTAACTTTGTGCTTGTATTTATTTACATTGCTCACCAATTATATTCAATCTGAATAATTATAAAAAAATTATAAATCTAATTAAACACTAAAATACGAATCTAATATAATAAAAATAGGAGTATATAACAAACTACTAACAATATCATATAGGATGAAAGAAACTTTAAAGAAAAATTCAATTTATAATATCTTTATTTTATGCAAAGATATTTCTATATTTTACGGTTTGTGAATTTTTTCATACCTACTTGACATGAATTTTTTGGGTTTAGTTTTGCGAATTACTCAGCAATTTAATATTCTGCCTTATTTTTGATATATAGTGAGTGAAAGATTGAAGATTTTGAAGAGGTATGTTTGGGAGGAGCCATAGTTCGTGAACTGTAATAGCAAAGCAATATTACAAAATTGAGATCAAGATCCTTTAAGAAATTTACGAAGTCTACAGATTTTTTAAATTTTTTTGTTGCTTTGTACTTTTCTCTTTTATTATATGTTAAAAATTCTTGTAAAAGAATTATCAAGAAATATTTCTTGTCTTATTGATATTCAATTTATATTTTTACTAATCGAACTTGCTTCTTTGTATTGAAGTTTAAACTCAATTGTACATGTTAAGTATTTAGTGAACTCATACAATTGTCAAATGTTGCCTTCTCCGGCTAAAATACCTCTTTTGGCCAAAAAGAAATTAATCCATATCAGTTGAAATTTTAGTCTAGTGCCAGACAATATGATCAGCCTCCAACTACAAAGTGATTTGTAACTTAGAAAGTACCAATGAGACTCGGTTAAGAATAAATTGAAGTATTGATGCTCTTAATCTTTGCAAGCAATATGTATTTTGCTTCATTAATTAATTTTTGAAGCAATAAAGTGACTACCTCTTTTGCATATATGATCAGTTATTTTTTGCTTTCGGGTGTTAAAATACTTTATCATTAACAGGCAGATTTGTGAAGTTAGAGCAGCAATGACAAATTAAGACTAAAACTAAAGTGCAATTAAGGCGGTGCTACGTTGGGAAGCAAGGAAGGAGAAGTGTAACGACCCGACCGGTCGTTTTGAGCCCTAGCACGTCGTTCAGCAGTCTGAGGCCATGAGCTGCTTCATTTCAGGTATTGTGACTTGTTCGCATGGTCGGAATTTAAATTCAGGAAGATCAGAGTTAAATTTAAATAAAAATTCTCATTTGAGTAGCTTAAAGTTGAAAGAATGAACTAGGATTGGATCTTTGAGTAAACGGACTCGGAATCGGGATCTGAAGATTCCAGCAGGTTCGTATGATGATATCGGACTTGGGCGTATTCTCGGATCGGGTTTTGGATGATCCGAGAGCGTTTTGGCGCCTATTGTGGAAGTTAGCATTTTGGAAGAAATTTCTTAAGTTTGGCTTGGAGTGCATTTCGGTGTTATCGATGTCCGTTTGGGATTCTGAAATTGGGAGTAGCTCCGTATGGTGATTTTGGAGTCGGGAGTGCGATCGGAAGTGAATTCGGGGGTCCGTAGATCATTTTGAAGCCATTTGACTAAAGATAGAAATTTGAAGGTTTTTGAGAAGTTTGACCGGAAGTGAACTTTTTGATATCGGGGTCGGAATCTGATTCTGGAAGTTGGAGTAGGTCCGTAATGTCAAATATGACTTGTGTGTAAAATTTGAGGTTAATCGGACATGATTTGATAGGTTTAAACATCGGAAGAAGAAGTTGGAAAGTTCAAAGTTCATAAAGCTTGAATTGGAGGTCGATTGATGATTTTAGCGGTGTTTGATGTGATTTGAGGCCTCGAGCAGGTCCGTAATGTGTTTTGGGATTGGTTGGTATGACTAGTTGGGGTCCCGGGAGCCTTGGATGGATTCTGGGTGGTTAACAGATCAAAAGTTGAATTATGAAGAAGGTTGAAGGATCTGGTTGCTGGTGTTTTTGCTTCTGTGGAAATGGGACAGTAGAAGCGACCCCGCAGAACGGTTGAGGGAGCCGCAGAAGCGGATTCGTTCGAAGGGTCGTGGACCGCAGATGCGGTCAAGGTTCCGTAGAAGCGGGACCGCATCTGCGGAAGAGTGTATAGCAGAAGCGAAAAAGGGGGGCTGAGCCAAGGACCGCAGAAGCGGCTTTTGACCGCAAAAGCGGATCTGCATAAGCGGGAGTAATTCCACAGAAGCGAAAATAGCTGAGGCAGAAGCATTGTTTTAAAGTCAGATTTTGGCCATTTCTCTCATTTTTTTTTCATTGCTTGGGCGATTCTTGGAGGATTCAAGAGAGGATTTCATTCGTCAATGATAAGGTAAGCTAATCCTACCTATTATGAGTTAAATATATTGATTATGTATCGATTTTAGCATGTAAATGGGTAGAAAATTGAGGGTTAGAGGAAGACCTAGAAAATTAGTGTTCTTGAATTTTGACCACGATTTCGAGTATGGAATTAAGAAAAAATTATATATTTGAGTTCGTGAGTTCATGGGTAAACTTTATGTTCGAGAAATTGCGGAATCCGGGCACGTGGGCCCGAGGGCATTTTTGTTAACTTTTCGTTCGGGGTTAGGAATTGTTATAAATTGGGTTGTAAAATATAATTCAGCATATACTAAAAGATTTGTATGATCGTTGGCTAGTTTTGGAGCATTGTGCGTTGGTTCAAGTCTTCGGAAGAATGTAGAAATACCGGTTATGAGTCTTCGGAGCGAGGTGAGTCTCCTTTCTAATCTTGTGAGGGGGAATTTACCCCATAGGTGAAGTGATTGATTATGTGCTCCTATTTGTGGGGGCTACGTATGCATGAGGTGACGGGAGTCCGTGCATAGCTACTATTATGCTATTGTCCGGGTAGTTAGGACCCATCAGCATGATATACTTGGATTAATTATGAACCCATCGATGACTTGGATTGTTTAAATCACATTTGATTAGTAAACGAATTTAAAAAGAGATTAAACATCATTTCATGAATTGTTAAACAGAGAATTGGTTTTTTTTGGATAATTATTCCCCGATAAAATTCTAACTGGTTATCTGAGCATTTATTTTATGTGATCGCATCGCATGGATGATTCGCGAGCGAGGTAATAGATCACATTAAATTAGTAAATGGATTTCTAAAAAATACTTAAGCTTCGTTTTCTCAAATTATTAAAGAGAATTGGCCTTTCTTGGATGATTGCTCCATGTTGACTTCTTGACTGATTGTCTATCTGTGTCTGTTTATTTTGGAACGGGCCGAATGCCTCGACAGATTAATAGATTCATCTATAGGCGCGCCGTCGACCCTCAGCAAGTGCACATTTATTTCAGTTGGATCGGGTCGTCGCCTCGGTATGATTTGCGCATGCTTGTATTGCTGCCTGGACTTAATTAAGTTGTTACATGCCTCATAATGGCTCGAGATCATTTTGTTAATAATGAAAAGAAATCGTGGAAATTTCCTATGAAAGAATTATGTGCTTACTTGTTTCCTCTATCTGGATTAACATCATGTCTAAACATATAAATCCACTGTTTAATATGTATATTGAGGATAAATAATCATTGGACTATTAGAGCGTGTCAGAGTTCACCATCTCGTCTCTACCCCTTCGGGATTAGGTGGGACACTCATACTCATACTACACTTCTGTGCATTTTTGTTGCACAGGTATATATACCTCTAGCATCCTATGGGCCGTAGCAGCACAGGCGTTTCTGGGACTAGGTGAGCTACATCATTTGAGGTGACCACAGCTAGGGTAGTCCCTTCCAGTGTACTGTATTTACTTTCCGTCCACTGTATTCCAGACGGATGTTGTATTTTATTTCTCTTATCAGTAGTTGCTCATGTACTTGTGACACCGGGTTCTGGGGATGTATTTGGATTATTTGAAAATCTTAAAATTTGTTTAAATATTTTATTTATTTATTCGAAAGAATACATGGAGTCTTGTTTAAAACGTATAAAAGAAATGTTTTTCAAAAGTGTTAAAATGAGATTTAATTAAGTATTTGAGTTGGCTGGCCTGAAGGCGGTGTCCGGCGTCACCACGACCCTAGTGGATTTTGGGTCGTGACAACATGGTATCAGAGCACTAGGTTACCGTCGGTCTCACGAGTCATGAACAAGTCTAGTAGAGTCTCGCGGATCGGTACGGAAACGTCTGTACTTATCCTCGGGAGGCTACAGGGCTGTTAGGAGTACTTCCCTTCTTGATTTCCTTTTCGCGCGGTTCGATTCCTTTGAGGCTTATGCCTTTGATTCCTTCCCACTCAATCTTACGCGATGGGAGCGCTTGTTATAAATCGAAAATTGAAGGATTGTAATGGCACTACAAATGTGGTGCGGGATGATTTTCCTGGTATAGTTGATTGGACTATTATAGTCGCATTTTGGAGGGATATTCTATTGTTTCAGCTAAGTAACAGAACTTCCAAGAGCCTTGAGGCTAGGCACAGGTTTCCATGATACTTATGAGCGATTACTCTGCAGTGTTGTTGTAATGGTAGGGTGTTGCCCACGTGTCGGGGCAGTGAATGAATTGAAGTGAGGTTTACTCAGTGTATAATCAAGGGATTCAGTATTTCATTCCCGGCAAGGGAAAGTCAAACGAACTGAGGATGGTCAGAAGTGGATTGGTGGAAGTAATGAAACGTGGTGGAGTTCTCCTCTCCATTGGGGTGCTGTCGTCCTAATTGGACGTACTAAGTTTGTCGATGTTTTAATCTGCTACAATTCTCCTTTATATCAGGATATTGTGAACTAGTATTGGAGTTACAACTGTCAGATATCGCATAGTGCATTGGTTTAAGATCGAATTAGAATTTCTAATTTTGACGACTCGATAAATATGACCTTTGGAAAGTTTTAAAGTTAGTAGCAATGGTGGTTCAAGTGCCACGAAGATAGATTTTATTTAAGGAAACAATTGAGCAGCAAAGTATGAGGAAGGACATGTGGGAAGTGCCAGGCGGTGTTTAAAATTTTTATAAGGCCAAGTATGAGGAGCAAGGTCGAGTGGTTAATTAGAGAGATGAGTTCCACCAAAGTGGGAGAGTGGCGAGGGTTGCGTATGGGCTTGGTAGTAGGAAGACTACGCGCCCTAAGGAGAGTTTGGATCGAATTGGGGATT
Organism: Nicotiana glauca; assembly: GCA_026770625.1. Classification (NCBI taxonomy): domain Eukaryota; kingdom Viridiplantae; phylum Streptophyta; class Magnoliopsida; order Solanales; family Solanaceae; genus Nicotiana; species Nicotiana glauca. Next base: position 66,165 of record MU715123.1, read on the forward strand.
TTAATGATTGGTGATTGAAGTCTACGGGTATGATTGGAAGTATGGGCTAGTATGCGGAAAAAGATTGATATGGCGAAAAGGAGCTGCTTGAAATGGAGGAGGGTGCAGCATAACCCTGAATTTGGAAGGATATTGCCACACATTTAATTGATGTCCGCGAGGGGCGAATGGACTTGTGCAACTGGAAGGTGAGCTCGGACTCAGGATGGGCTATTGGTGTCATAGTGAATGTACCCCGTGCAGCGGCGTGGGAAGATGTCGATAGGTGATTCCCCTAGGTGGGTTATTCGCTGTGAGCAGATTAGCGGTCGTGTGGTTGGCGAAGCTTCTGCAAGGAATTATATTGATTGTTCGACAAAAAGATCGGTCGTGCGAATGTGGATGACGACTCAGAATATGAAAGATGGGGATTTACAGGAAGATCCCGAGAGATTTTGATAATTGGTGGTCCGAGGTTAAGTCAATAAGAGGTAAAAAGGTCGAGCGAACTCAAGAATGGTGAAATGATGGCTTCAAGCTAAATGGGAGAGTCCCACCACTTATGATTGGGCTGTATGATTAACTACTTGCGTGATTTCTGGTTATTAGCATATTGATGGATTAATTCAGCTACGAGAAAAGACCATAAGTAGTAAATTGAGCGGAGGAATTATTAAGGATGTGCTATGGTTAGCCTTATGGGCTCATGTTCGAACTTGGGAAAAGGTTCAAAATTTATGCCTTGTATAGAAGCGTGTTTAAAGGGGAGTGGTTCTGCCAAGTGCTTCGTTGAGAGGGTATTAATGTGCTAGAAGATTCATGGAGTTTATTATATTCGGGACCAAGTCAGAGTGGGTGGCTCTCAGTAACGGTCCTAGTGAATTCAAGAGGTAAAGTGTGGTGCCTAATGATGTCGAGCTTGTAGGTACAATTTAGAATCAAGCTTTGTAGCAGTTTATGAGGAGAGGCACAGAATGTTCCGAGATGTTTGACTGGCGGTGTAGCATTTGGGTGTTATGAAATAGTTCGTGGGAATTGAGACAGCCTGATCTCGTGATTCAAGGACACTCGGGGTGAGTGTATATGGAGTATGTTATGTGTTGAATGGAGTTAGTCTTATTTTTAAGGCAAGCAAGGAGGAATTGGAAGAAGGTAAATTGATTAGCCATAGTTGAATTGGCATATTGGGGCTAGTGATCAGTTCGGTCCGCGAGATCAAGTTATGTGTATGATTTGTGGAGGTATGTGTGAGGCCTGTCGGCCGCCGTGATTGATGATTTATAAGGGGCATTCTTCTATTATGGCTTGTTAAGTGAAAGCAGATTTCGGAAGGGCTATGGTGGCTTGGACCACTACTTGCAGATTTGTATATTCTACGGTTATGGGAAATTACCGGTGTATTGCTATGATTCTCCTGAAGTGATTAAGTGCAAGGTTCTTGTATGATGAAATGTGAAAATATTAATGAATTCAGAGTTATGATGAAAATCGTATTCTATCGTATGTTGTCACGTTGGATGCAGTGAGTAGCATGCAAATACGAAGTGAGGATCAAGGTTGTAGTTCAGTGTTGACAAGGATGTCATGGGCTCGGATGAGCAAGGAAAGGGTTGAATTATTAGATTAAATTGGTATTGTCCTCCGCGTCACCTGAGATCGATGTGTTGTGGAAGAGGTTTTGCATCCTGGTTAAGGATTCTGGATCGCTTTTCAGCGTAAGTGCGTCCGATGGTTTAGATGTGCGGACCCGTTATTTATTTCAGAAGATTGTGGGAGCGTGTCCCACGGGAAGATTGTATAAGTGTGACATGTAGTCACTTGATTGGCTAAAGATTTAAACCAAGTATGAAGATCTTGGTAATATCATTAATTTGAGAATTTATGCCTGGAGGGCACTTTGTATATTGGGTTATGAACTGAGGAGGTTGCTCCGGTTATGATGGTTATTCTTACGTGATATGAGGCAAAAATGGGGTTACTATGGATCTTTGAAAGGTCATTGGCCAAATTGGTGCAATCAGAAATCGGCTTGAGATCGGTGCATTGATTTATTTGTGAACATGGCTTTATATCAGGCCAGTTGTGTTCTTTTAAGAGAGCATTCCCTATGGAGGAACAGTCGGGGTGTTATGTTTTCATCAGCTACTTCAGGTAATGATGTATTGCGTCGTATGAGTTGTGAGACGGCTTAGTAAATTCCTATGTGTTGAGGTTCCGCGTTGCGATGATGTTATGTGAGCAGGATGGCTCTTGAGATTTAGATCCTGTATCGCAACTCAGTTGTGCTTGAGTTTTGTAGCCTATAGAGCTATGTGTTTTCTCAGGGATGGTATTATGCACTTAGCGTGATTACGATCGAAATTCAATATTTTTATAGTAATGAGATGATTTAGCTCAAAGTGCAATCTCCTTATGTGAGATCTATGTGTGGATCGGGTGGCACGCTGCCATGGGTATGTTATTTGGATCGGGTTGCGTGCCGCAACAGTGTGATGTTGAGTCTGGTTTTTCTATATGCTGTTTTTGTGTGTTTCGCTTCCTATCTTCTAAGAAAAGTCCGTATTAGTGCGGGGGTTAGGTAGTTCCTTCCAGAGTTCGATTTCCTAATTGTGTTGTGTTCGAATTGGTAGCCTATTGGCACATCGTGGCGTCATATGAGACATGTGATCACATTCGGAGTGGCTTATTGCCTGAGCATTTCATACTGGATAAGATGAGATTGTGGGATTTAGGATCAGTGCAATCTGATTATATGAAGTATATTAAGGAGCGAAGATCATTATTTGGTTCAGAATGTTGTAATGTTTCTTGTCAGAAGTATAGACTTAATGATTGGTTGACTCGGCAGTTGATTATGAATTTCGGCATCTCATACATCGTGGTGGTATTGTAATAGATAGAGTAAGGCCTATGTAGATCATGAGGTGCAATGGGAGCATCAGATTCGTGGAATTTCGATTAATTCAAACAAAAATGTTATTGTGGTCCTATGAGTAAAGTGATGCAAAGTGTGAATTCAGCAGAGTTATACAGTCAATTTTGAGTACAGCGTACAGTGATTGATACGGTGATCGTATGTTGAAAACAGGCCTGACATAGAATTTTGAATGTTGGAATTAGGCTCTAAGGCTTAATTGCTTGAATAAAAAGGAGTATCTTCAGAGCTTATCGAGCTAATGTGCTCAACTGAGTTATGATAGCACGGGAAGATGCATGAGGTGCTAAACAGTGATTTCAGACTACTCCAGTGTAGTTCTCAGCACGTTCGAGGACGAACGTATGTTTAAGTGGGAGAGAATGTAACGACCCGACCGGTCATTTTGAGCCCTAGTGCATCGTTCAGCAATCTGAGGCTATGAGCAGTTTCATTTCAGGTATTGTGACTTGTTCGCATGGTCGGAATTTAAATTCAGGAAGATCGGAGTTAAATTTAAATGAAAATTCTCATTTGAGAAGCTTAAAGTTGAAAGAATGAACTAGGATTGGATATTTGAGTAAACGGCCTCGGAATCGGGATCTGAAGGTTCCAGCAGGTTCGTATGATGATATCGGACTTGGGAGTATGGCCGGATCGTGTTTTGGATGACTCGGGAGCGTTTTGGCGCCTATTGTGGAAGTTAGCATTTTGGAAGAAATTTCTTAAGTTTGGCTTGAAGTGCATTTAGGCGTTATCGATGTCCGTTTTGGATTCTGAGACTAGGAGTAGCTCCGTATGGTGATTCTGGAGTCGGGAGCGCGACAGGAAGTGAATTCGGCGGTCCGTAGGTCATTTTGAAGCCATTTGGCTAAAGATAGAAATTTGAAGGTTTTTGAGAAGTTTGACCGGAAGTGAACTTTTTGATATTGGGGTCGGAATCCGATTCCGGAAGTTGGAGTAGGTTCGTAATTTCAAATATGACTTGTGTGTAAAATTTGAGGTTAATTGGACATGATTTGATAGGTTTAAACATCGAAAGTAGAAGTTGGAGAGTTCAAAGTTCATAAGCTTGAATTGGAGGTCGATTGATAATTTTAGCGTTGTTTGATGTGATTTGAGGCCTCGAGCAGGCCCGTAATGTGTTTTGAGATTGGTTGGTATGACTGGTTGGGGTACTGGGGGCCTAGGGTGGATTCTGGGTGGTTAACGGATCAAAAATGGAATTATGAAGAAGGCTGAAGGATCTGGTTGCCGATGTTTCCGCTTCTGCGGAAATGGGACCGCAGAAGCGGTTGAGGGAGCCGCAGAAGCGGATTCGTTCAAAGGGTCTGGACCGCAGATGCGGTCAAGGTTCCACAGAAGCGGGACCGCACCTGCAGAAGAGTGTATCGCAGAAGAGGAAAAGGGGGGGGGGGGCTGAGCCAAGGACCGCAGAAGCGGCTTATGACCGGAAAAGCGGAACCGCTTAAGCGGGAGTAATTCCGAAGAAGCGAAAATAGCTGGGGCAGAAGCATTGTTTTAAAGTCGGATTTTGGCCATTTCTCTCACATTTTTTTCATGGCTTGGGCGGTTCTTGGAGGATTCAAGAGAGGAGTTCATTCATCAATGATAAGGTAAGCTAATCCTACCTATTATGAGTTAAATACATTGATTATGTATGGATTTTAGCATGTAAATAGGTAGAAAATAGAGGGTTAGAGGAAGGCCTAGAAAATGAGTGTTCTTGGATTTTGACCACGATTTCGAGTATGGAATTAGGAGAAATTTATATATTTGAGTTCGTGAGTTCATGGGTAAACTTTATCTTTGAGAAATTTCAGAATCCGGGCACGTGGGCCCGAGGGAATTTTTGTCAACTTTTCGTTCGGGGTTAGGAATTGTTATAAATTTTGTTGTAAAGTATAAGTGAGCATATATTAATGGATTTGTATGATCGTTGGCTAGTTTTGGAGCATTGTGCATTGGTTCAAGTCTTCGGAAGAATGTAGAAATGCCGGTTATGAGTCTTCGGAGCGAGGTGAGTCTCCTTTCTAATCTTGTGAGGGGGAATTTACCCCATAGGTGAAGTGATTGATTATGTGCTCCTATTTGTGGGGGCTACGTACGCACGAGGTGACGAGAGTCCGTGCGTAGCTACTATTATGCTATTGTCCGGGTAGTTAGGACTCATCAGCATGTTATACTTGGATTAATTATGAACCCATCGATGACTTGGATTGTTTAAATCATCTTTGATTAGTAAATGAATTTAAAAAGAGATTAAACATCATTTCCTGAATTGTTAAACAGAGAATTGGTTTTACTTGGATAATTATTCCCCGATAAAATTCTAATTGGTTATCTGAGCATTTATTTTATGTGATCGCGTCGCATGGATGATTCGCGAGCGGGGTAATAGATCACATTAAATTAGTAAATGTATTTCTAAAAAAGACTTAAGCTTCGTTTTCTCAAATTATTAAAGAGAATTGGCCTTTCTTGGAGATTTCTCCATGTTGACTTCTTGACTGATTGTCTGTCTGTGTCTTTTTATTTTGGAACGGGCCGAACGCCTCGACAGATTAATAGATTCATCTATAGGCGCGCCGTCGACCCTCGGCAAGTGCACATTTATTTTAGTTGGATCGGGCCATCGCCTCGGTATGATTTGCGCATGCTTGTATTGCTGCCTGGACTTAATTAAGTTGTTACATGCCTCACAATGGCTCGAGATCATTTTGTTAATCATGAAAAGAAATTGTGGAAATTTCCTATGAAAGAATTATGTGCTTACTTGTTTCCTCTATCTGGATTAACATCATGTCTAAAGATATAAATCCACTGTTTAATATTTATATTGAGGATAAATAATCATTGGTCTATTAGAAAGTGTCAGAGTTGACCATCTTGTCTCTACACCTTCGGGATTAGGCGGGACACTCACTAAGTACACGTTGATTACGTACTCATACTACACTTCTGTGCATTTTTGTTGCACATGTATATATACCTCTAGCAGCCTATAGGGCGTAGCAGCACGGACGTTTCTGGGACTAGGTGAGCTGCATCATTCGAGGTGACTCCAGCTAGGGTAGTCCCTTCCAATGTACTGTATTTACTTTCTGTCCACTGTATTCCGGACGGATGTTGTATTTTATTTCTCTTATCATTAGTTGCTCATGTACTTGTGATACCGGGTTCTGTGGATGTATTTGGAAATATTAAAAGTTGTTTAAATATTTTATTTATTTATTCGGAAGAATACACTGAGTCTTGTTTAAAACGTATAAAAGAAATATTTTTCAAAAGTTTTAAAATGGGATTTAATTAAGTATTTGAGTTGGTTGGCCTGACGGCAGTGTCTAGCGCCACCACTACCACGACTATCATACGACTAAAATAACTCATAAAATATCCTCCTTATCATGTTAAGAATCCTAGTCTCGTCAAAAAGGCACACGTTATAACATTCCAAACTTGTCGACTTTCGACTAAACTTATTTTGTTCAATTTGTTTAGCTTCTAAGCCTTCCAACCCCCTTGGTACTTGTTATCCATGATCTCTAATATTTTTAACCTCCGAAGTAACATTATTAACCTACTTTATATACTTTTAAAGACGATCTGATTTCTGAGCTTAAATCAATTGACTTATGACGTACTTTCACGTATGTAAACATGGGGTGTAACATCATTCCCCCCTTTGAAACATTCTTCCTCGAATGTCGAATGATGCGCTAATAGGTGTCATAACATATGGCTCTTACGAATATTTTAATACCGTCCTTGCCATCTAGTATCTGTTCTGTGAATAAATCCCAAGGCCAGAGCATTCCCCTCTTTAGGCCTCTTTCTCACACCATAACTTGTGATTGAAATTCTTCCAATCTACTAACTGTTGCTACCTTCTGTCATGCAGCCTGTACAACTTTGACCTTGTATGTGTGCCTATCCGACTCTTCTCTCTCTTTTCCTCCCGCTTTTAGCCAATATCTAGGCCTCACTTTGTGAACATATACAAAACTATGACAAGTTGTCCCTATGGGAATCTATAGGTGTAGTGAAGTTCTTCGCTCGCTACTTGTCGAACTTACGACTATAGCTATATCTTGTTTCATAGCCTCGATTATCTATGCTTATGGCTTTACTACATCTAGTTAGCTTATATTATACCATAACACTTACTTCAGTTTATTATTATCGAGGTCTAGGTTACGCTCTCGCTGCTTATCCTATATGTATAAATCTAAGTCCTTTAGTTCTTCTTCATTATTGTTCATCTTAAGAATGACAGCTTAATCTTGTCTCATACGTTGGAACTTTCATCCATCTATTGTTGATTCACCTTAATATTGATCTATAATCTACCACTGATAGCTTGAAACCTCTTATGTAATATATTGTCACTAGGGCTCACGTTTCATCGGGGAACATCTGAAGTGATTTTTCTGATCCAGCTAGGGATGATACTATCTTCAATAACTATATTTCATAGCATCCCAACGTGATTCATCCTATTGGGGGGGAGGGTATTCCAATCATGTTCTATCCATGAAATCCCTTTCTCTTTAAATCATTACTCAATTAAAGGCCTACACGCCATCCTCTTATCTATCATACTTACACCTTTATTCTACTACCATAACAACATTCCTTCGATTCTAAATGATCCAAGTCTTAGACTCCCTTGCATTTATTCAGGCTATACTGAGCATTCTATAACTTACGGAAACCATCCGCTCTCTTGTTTTGATGGGCTTAATCCCGAGGCCTTACCTATTATTGTCACATTCTCACTCAACTTTTCTTGTCTTTACTCTTATCTACCTAAAACCTTGTCGCTCTATCATACTTTAGCTTGCGACCTACACATATTTATTTATACTACTTGCAACCTTCCTTTAACTTGCTAGCACCTTAGATTTCCTTTCGCGCCTTCTCATTTGTCTTTAAAAGTAAGCAATTACTTTTCCTGATCGTTCTGCCACTTGTTGCATGAATACTTGGCTTATCTTAGTGCCCACATATATTGGAATTTTGTGCAACTCATATGATCTCGAATGTTAATTTTGATTTTACTTCTCGTTCATTAGTCACAATAGGTGCCACTTTCATATAGAGTGCATACGATGGTGTAGTGAGACTGTTGTTACAAGATCATTTCTTCTTTAGGTCACTATGCTTCGGTAAAAGCCTTCTTCCTTATTTCCTCAGCTAGTCTTTTGTGGTAGTACATGGGGGAGACCCTCTGACTCTTGTAAAGCTGTGAGATTATTACATCGTATACCCGAAAGAATTTTTGATGTTCTTACTCCCCTATAATTATCCTTAGTTACTTACCTCCGCGCCCTTGTGCTCGTAGGGTTGCTTCTGAACTGAAATTTTGACTATCTCCCTGGTGGCACTTTTTTTATTTATTATTGTAACACTTATACGACACCTTTAACTACCCCAACTCATATCTGAATATTTCTGAAGGATCACGATGTCATTATATATAAGAGACTAAATTCCCTATGTTGGGTTTCACTACGTTTATCTTGCACGATCTGTTAATTTATCTGTATTTTCTTGACTAGCCATAACTAGACTCTTCCCGAATCAACTACTAACTACTCGTTGGTCCGTTCTCATATCTATATTCCGCGTAATCTCTCTTGGGTTATTTCCTTTGTTCTTGTACTGGCTCCTTATGTATCAAGTGTTCATTCACACTTATTTATCAATAACATCTGGTGCCGGAAACCTTACTGCCTCTCCCCAATGTCATGCTTGCATAATGTTCTAGAGTCATAATATATTTGTAGGGTCTGAATAAATGCAATCTCATTCCTTTTGCCTTTTCACCGAATTCTTCCTTTTGTTTTCCATAGTTACCTCATCATCTTTGGCGTCTTTTCACATATTCATTGACATCTTACTCGCCTTGCGGTAACCCTTCTGTACCAAGGATAATTGATTATATTACGCACTATGATGGCACCTAGTGTAACTGGCACACTTAGTCCCTTAAGCTTAACTCTGCTCACAATGCTTGCTTTAGGGAAGCGTCTTCCTAAATGACCTTTAAAGGTTATTCTTCTGTTGTCCATTCTATTATTGTTGGAACACGATCTCTGAAATTCTCACGATGCCGACTATTACCAATTTCTTCGATCCCTAATTCATGTTCGATTTTTTTAATCTTGTTTACTTTCCCATACTAATTTCTATTACTCCAGGGGTTTAACTTTTCCTTCTGGTAATCACGTTGGACTCAACAACTCATTTCTCAAAATGAGGATATGACTTTAGGTCTTACTAGCTTGACGGGATGACACAAAAATCAACAACAACAAGAAGAACAAGAAACTTACTAGCGCGACGAGATTGCTGACACTTGATTTGTGTTATTTGCCCTTTGTTTGAGTCTTGGATCATGAGAGAACCTTGAGAGAGTGTTTTAGGTGTCTAGGGTCTGAAGATAATGGAAAGTAATGAGCTAAAACCAGGTTGAGACGTCATACATATATATATATATATATATATATATATATATATATATATATATATATATATATATATATATATATATATATATATATATATATATATATATATCTAAACCGCCTATGTGGGTCCCATAGAGAGCTGATTGGCGCAGTCTCGCACAAAATGTGAAGATCTCTCTACTCTAATATCGTATCTATGAACGGTTCAATTCTTTAGAAAATAGACTCATAGATCTTGAATTTTGTAGGTGGATCACCCCACAATTCAAAGTAAATTGGGAGAAATCGCAGCTACATTTGACCTAATTTTCAGCACATTTATAAATATAACTTGTGACGACCTTTGCCAACTTTTGTTCCACAACTTGCTTGACTTAAAAACATAACACACGAATAAAATAACTTATAACGTAACCTTCTTATCATGTTAATAACCCTAGTCTCATCACAAAAGTACATGTTATAACATTCCCAACTTGTCGACTTTGGACTAAACTTATTTTCTTCAATTTGTTTAGCTTCTAAACCATCCAAACCTCTTGGTACTTGTTATCCATAATCTGTAATATGTGTAACCTCCAAAGTAACATTATTAACTTACTTTATATACTTTCAAAGGTGATCTTAATTCTGAGCTTAAATCAATTAACTTACGACGTGCTCTCACGTACGAAAACATGGGGAGTAACACTGCTGTGAAGGAGGACTTCTATTGTCGCTCCTGATCTGGAGGAGTGACCTAAAAAGGGTTTTATGTATTTTTATACATATACCTTCACTTTAGGGAAGTTCTATTTGAGTGGGGAGCTTGACTCCGTTATTGTGGAGTTTTGCATGCGTTACTAGGTATGCCTGGTACAACTAAGTTCTTTTATGTGGAGGACAACTTTTTGTCTTCGGCGTCTATGCCAGGAGACAAGAGAGGAGCTAACTCTCGCTCGACTAATGAACCTTTACCCCCTAAAAATTTTTCTTGGAGGGGGGATGATAAATTTTAGTAAACGTGGCCACCATGCTCTGCTAGCCAGCATGGATGATGATTACAACTGTGGGTGGATGGAATGATTCATTGCAGTTGCCACCAGGGACATCATTTCGGCCACGACTTCATCCTTTCTAAAACTGTGGAACTGCACTCGTAAGTTTATCGTTTGCCTCTTCTTTTAGTTAAAGATCATCCCATGATGTTACTTATTCCTCTTCTTTCATTTGTTCCAGCAACTCGGTGGGTTCCACCAAGGGTCGAAGGTTTGGACCAGTAGGTCTAGAAGATTTTGGATGTAACTATACTCGAGACCCATACATAGAAGGAACTAGCCCTTAAATATGGGTGGAAGGCCTAAATCATGGTAAGTTTGATTCTCATCTTGTTTTTACCTTTCGTATAGGGAAGTTGATTAACCTTTCTCTCATGTTGAATTAAGGTCTACCCCAAGGTTTAGTTGTCGTCCCCGAGGAGGATGTTTTGGCTAGTCATGCTAACACGATGAGGCTTACCCGAATAGGTATCTCGGGGCCTGCTTCTAGTTTAAATGCTTCTTCTCGGAGTCCCCGGCTAGAGAACAAGCAACCAAAAAGGAGATGTTCCTCTGCAGCTGGGAAAAAAATAAAAAGGCAAAGAATGCCATGCCCGAGTCTTTTTCGGATGTTGTAATGATGAGCCTCGAGCCTAAGCCAACCATAGACACCATGGTGATCGACGATGATGGAGAAACCAGTGCAGATGGGTCTTCTCTACATAGAAGATGATGACCTTCCTTCACACAACAAAATGCTCAATATATTGAATTGGTTACACCAACCGAGGATGATGCTTTGGCACTCTGGGGTAGTATGATATGGTGGAAAATGCTAACTCCTGTTTTCGAATCCTAGTCGCCGTAACCGATACCGTGAGGTTGAGTACCGGGTTCTTGCCGTCTTCGGTTGATGAGAAACCAACAACCAGCACTGCATTTTCCGTAGCTGCTTCGCCATCAGCTTCATCTCCTTCTTCACCAACTCTGCCTTCGCCACCAGCAACTGCTACATAATCTCCACTGGCCGTAGTTCCCCGAGGGGATTATGTCCCTCTTCCACAGTTCCCAGTTCATGGGAACTTGAGGCCAAATTATGTTTCCCCCTCAGAAGATCCCCAAAGGAGGAGGAGCGTTACCCTCTCGGATTCTACCGGATGCCATATGTTGTCTCCACCGATTGATCTTTCTAACTATCTAAAGCCTTTGGCTTCAGAAAATGATAGGCACAAGATACAAACTCTTTCGGGAGAGTGTGTTGAACAACGCCATGCACAATGCAACAATGATATATTCTTTGTTCCTTCCTTTGTCTCTTCTGTTTTTGCTATGGTAGGATTTCGAATTAACATTTTGTTTTCTAGGCCAACTTCCTTGCTTCATAGGGCCTTTGGAGACTGATTCGCGATAGGGAGTAACATACCTCTGAGTGAGATCGATTATTGTCCGAGCGAGATCGGACTACTGCTCGCCTCTCAGGACTAGAAACACTAGATACTAAGGCCATTGAATTAGAGGCTCGATTGCGGAAAAATGAGCAAGAAGTGGTAACCCTTAGTCAGGAGGTTTCCCCATTAAGAGCACAATTTGAAGACACTAAGGCAAAATGGGTTGAGGTCCATAATGTCATTCTTGCTGCATCCGATCACGAGGCCGTCGCTGTAGAAAGATTGAATAATTTGGAGGCAGCCTTAAACTCCAAAACTGAAGAAGTTATTACTGGCAAGGGGAAGTATGCCCGGTTGGAGGAGAAGCATAAGAAGACCATCGAGCACAAAAGAGTTTTCAGCTCCACTGTCTGCAAGCTTGACGTCAACCTCCGATCCACCAGATCCGTACGGGATAACCTTTATGCCAAGGTCGACCGACTTAAATAATAATTCTAGCACTGAGCGGCTTCCGTCATTGTTCAATAAACATATGCTATGTATAGCATTAGGAGAAAAATCTTGGAAGAGGCCAAAGCGGGTTTCATTGACTTTGATACCGAAATTGTTAAGGTCCGTGAGCTGGAGTCAACTGCTAAAAGGGGTCTTCCGACCTGACCTGATGCTACCTACTATTTTGGTTCTGGTTATGAGTTTTCGAGAGCTGAAGAAAAATCGAAAGGAGATGATGCTAAAGGCCAAAATGATGATGGCCAAGGTATTGAGCCGACATCGGATCCTCCCATTTCCCCTAGGGTGCAGATGCTTTTCTTCCTTCGGATTCTGGAGATGCAGTAGCTTAGTTTTTATTTTCTTTTCTTTCTCATATTTTTCTACTTGTGCTGTTCGGAACATTTATTGTGAATAAAAAGACTTTTTTATTCATGTTTCATGCAAGTTTTTCTCTTTGCGTACTTTTTGTTTAAGTATTCGCGCAAGTTTAAATTTTTGCGTCTTTTTTTTAAGTATTCTCGTTAGTTTTTTGTGCCGAGATATGTGAGGTTCGAGTGTATTTTTCCCCGATAGTATTTGGATTCCGATGATAGGTTCTTCAAAATCAACCCTTTAACGTGAGAGTTTGATAAGAGAGGGCACTCTTACGTTTACGATGCTCTTGAAGAGGACGTCTCCTGTTCATTATGGCAGTAACATTTGAAGTACTTTTTTAGCTTTGACATGATAAAATCAATTCATCGCTTAGACAAGAAACAAGACTGAAATAAAAGGACTTTACTTTATTCCTTCCATTTTCTAAAGTATACAAGCATTAGTTGTGCTCAAAAGAAATTGTCATTGCTTGTGGCTAACTTGTACAACTTGTTTCTATGGGGTTGGCCGCACAGTCCCAGTCTTGATAACACAACAGTTTTTCCGATTTTCGTATTCTGGTCGATGTGGCAGTCATTGTTGCCGTATCCTCATAGCATTCCCCATGTGTTTGAATGCAGAGAATATGAATTTGAACACTGGAAGTTTTACACCTTCAAGGATTCCACTAGTGAATTGCTAGATAATCTTCAGTTCGATAGCAAACTTCGCTTCCCCTTAGGAATTTATGCCATCTAGCCAAAGATTATCTAACAATCCCCCATTTGCTTGCAATTGTGAAGGATTGGGTAATCTCTGTTCGATCAAACTTTACTTCCCGATAGAAACTTTGCTATCGAGCAAAAGACTATCTAACTGCTTCTTAGTGTTTCTTTGCTTGTGTGCTTGTCATTTAAAGGTCTTATTGTTGCTGCTGAAACTGCCTTCGTAGTATGATTTTCGTTGCTACCTCATTTAAAAACTTGCCAGAGGAGTTACTTCCCTTAAAACCAAGTCTCCTACATTGAAATAACGGAGGTTGGCTCTTTGATTGTAATATCTCTCTATCTTTACTTTAGGGCTGCCATCCTTATATGCGCCAAGTCCATGAATTCATTGAGTAGCTCCAAATTGACTAATATTGCTTCATTGTTTGCTTCTTTGTTTGCCTTGAAATACCTCAAGGTAGTTTCTCCTACTTCCCCCAGGATCAGGGCTTCTGCCCCGTACACAAGAGAGAAATAAGTCTCCCCCGTGCTCGATTTGGCCATTGTTTGGTATGCTCATAGTACACCTGGAAGCTCTTCGGGTCATTTACCTTTAGCTGCTTACGATATCTTTTTGAGATTTTACATAATCACCTTGTTCGTTGATTTTTCTTGGCCATTTGCGCTCAGAGGAATGGGTGATGATGTGATACTTTTGATTTTCAAGTCTTCAAGAAACTTCGTGATCTTTGCGCATAGAAATTATGGTCCGTTTTCGCAGGCTATCTCTTTTGGTATCCCAAACCTACAAATTATATTCTCCCATGTTGTGTTTCCTTAAGATGTCAAAGGTATTTTGTAAGTGTTTTAGATGGCCACCTACGTTCAGAGACTTAACAAGCATATCATCTATGTAAACATCCATAGTTTTCCCTATTTACTTCTTAAACATTTTGTTTACGAGCCATTGATAAGTGGCTCTAGAATTTTTTAGCACAAAATGCATCACATTGTAACAATATGTGTTAAAGTTTGTTATGAACGAATCTATTTCCTGACCCTCTCATCTTGATTTGGTTGTACCTGGAGTAAGCATCAAGGAAACTCATAAATTTGTGTCCAACCATCGCATCAATCATTTGATCAATGTTTGGCAATGGGAATGAGTCTCTTGGGTACGCCTTATTTAAATCCTTATAGGCTCACCATATGTGAAACTTATTATTTTTATTTGGAATTACTACTACGTTAGCCAGCCAGTCATAATACTTTACCTCTCGGATTGAACCGATATCAATCAAGCGAGTTACCTCTTCTTTGACAAATTTGTTACTGACCTCGGTACTAAGATGTTTTTTCTGTCTTACCGGAGGGATGCTAGGGTTAAGGATTAGCTTGTGCATGACCACTTCTGGCGGGATACATGTCATATCCGCATGCGACCACACAAAATAATCAATTAAATTTAAGAAATTCAATAAATCCAGACCTGAGTTCGGAGTGCAGTCCTGTCCCTAAGTGGAACTTCCTCTCTAAAAATTGTTCGAATAATGAGACTTGTTCAAGTTCTTTTATTGTGGACTTTGTTGCGTCCGTCTCTTCTGGTACCTGGAAATACCTCGGCACCTCATAGGATTCTGACGACTCTTTCCCTGGTTGACTTCGCTCGGCTTCGGAGCAGGAGTTGGTTCAAGTAATTGCTATGTCGCAGTTCCTTCCCTTTGCTAGTGGAGACTAAGATTGCATTTATCTCCCTTGTTGCTGGTTGGTCAACTCTTATTTGCTTAATTCTCTCGGGAGTTAGGAATTTCTGCAACTGATGATATATAGATGGCAAAGCCCTCATCTCGTGCAATCATGGTCTCTCCATGATAATATTGTAACCCATACCGCCGTTCACTACCTCAAAAAGGGTCATCTTCATCACCCCTCAGCATTCGTGGGCAACAAGATGTCTCCAAGGGGTTGTCATGCTTACCATATTGAACCCCATGAGAAGTTTTATGACCGAAATAATACTTCCGGTAACCTTAGCTTGCTCCAACACTCTGCACTAGATAATATTAGTCAAACTTCCTGGGTCCACTAGAACACGTTTAGTTTTAAAATCTAAGACATTTAGAGATATTAACAGGGTGTCGTTATGCGGTAGTAGTAGTGTGTCCATGTCTTCCTCCGTGAAATTAATGTCATCCTCGGCGACTTCCCAGAGTCTCTTGCTGTGTATTAGCGACACTTTTGCCTTTTTTGCCGCCAAAAATGTCATACCATTAATGTCGCCCCCCCCCCCCCCCCAAAAAATCATATTGATCGTCAAACGTGGAGGATCTTCTCCTGCTTTTGAAGGCTCCCCGTTATCGTGACTGCGGCCGTAATTGTTTTTAGCGCGATCACTCAAAAATTCCTTGCGATGGCCGTTTTTCAGCAATGTCGTCACCTCTTCGCGCAGATGCCAGCAGTCCCTAGTCCGGTGACCATTTGTCCCGTGGTATTCGCACCACAAATTAGGATCCCTTTGGATAGGATATGATATTATTGGCTTTAGAAACCATCCTTCTTTAATGTTCCTCATAGCCGACACCAACTCCACTATCCTGATGTTAAAGTTATATTCGGAAATCCTGGGGTCGGAAGAATCTCGAGAACCTGGCATTTCTTTGTCCTGCAATGACCTATTATTTCGACAACGATTAGTTCCCCTATTGGTAGTGAATCTATCTGCCGATCGAAAACCTTTGCTGTATCCTTCGTCCTGTTCATAGGGCAAAACCTGACCCCTTGAAGATTATCGATCTTTGTCGAAATCATCCTTAAATTTCTCTTTATTCTTCTCTTGGTCCCGACCCTTGGCTGATGCAGGGAAACCGAGCTAATCATCCTCAATCCTTATCTTTGACTCGTACCGATTATGAACATCTGCCCAAGTTGTTGTCTAGAACTAGAGCAAACATTCTTTTAACTTCTGGGAAGCATCAGAACTTTTTGGATTTAGACCTTTGGTGAATAGTTTAGCTGCCCATTCGTTTGGTACAGCCGGTAGCAATATTCTTTCTTTCTGAAATCTGATCAAACACACCCGCAACAACTCAGATTCTCCTTATGCAATCTCGAATATGTTGGCCTTTTCGGCCTGTACCTTTCGAGCCACGACATGGGCCTTGACGAAAGGTTTCCTGAGCATCTCAAAGGTTTTTATGGAGTGCTCGGGCAAAAGCAAATACCATGTCAGGGATCCCTTCGTAAGAGCCTCCCCGAACTTTTTCAGTAAGACTGACTCAATCTTATGGGGAGCTAAATTGTTTCCCTTCACCGCCGTTGTATAGGTGGTGATGTTCTCTTGAGGATCTGATGTCCAATCATACTTCGGCACATCTGGAATTTTTAAACTACTTCGGGATCAATTCTGGTTCCACGCTTGGTTTGCATGGTAGTTGTGTGTACTTTTTTGAGTCCGAACCTTTCAACACTGGTGGTGCGCTCGGAATTTGATCCATTCGGACGTTTATTTCCCTCATAAACTGCATAAGTTCAGTTTTAAAGAGATCATTCTCATTGTTGTTACCAGGTCCACCACTGTTTCCCCGGCCTTATCAAAGCTGACTTAGCCCCTCAGGGTGTTGTTATGGACCCTCTGCATTGTTTGATTCGTAGGAGCACAGGGAGGGACTACACCTTGTTCAATCGCATTGTTGGAAGCACCCGACAATGCCTGTTTTAATTCTGTCATGACCTGATCCTACCACGAGAGATGGTCCATAATGGCCCTTTGTTATTCCCACAGGATCCCTATTGTTTCAATGACATGCTCATCTTCAGCATCGTCAGGGGTTGCCTCTCGAACATGTCGTGGATATTGCCTGCCGTGAACCAGAGTGGGCTCGTTCACCTTGTTGCGGGTATCACTGATGGAATCTTCGTGCTGAGGCTGATTTTCTTGCGCCTCAATGTTATGTGTGGTGTTGAAGCTGTTATCTATCATTTTAATGACTTTTGCTAAATACAAAAAATCAAACAAGTTAGCAATAGATGAAGGGATCAATTCAATTACATGACTGTCTATGCCCCACGGTGGGCGCCAGACGGTTTACCCATAAATCGGTGTAGTTGAATTTATACACGTTTTATAGATAAGTGAATTAATTTGATCCTAATATGATAAATAAATTAGATAAAAATATAATACTTGTCCTTGAGATGGAGATAAAACAGCAGAAAACGTAATTCTGGGCGCAGAGCTTCCGAAAGCAGTATAAGAACAATATAAATAAGCAAGAAAGTAAAATGTTATTGAGCTTTTGATAGAATATAGTGTATGCTTGTCAGGAAATTTGTCGCCTTTACAATGATGGTAGAGCTCACTATGTATAGTTACACCTAGGGAATAATGTCCTAGGATCAAGCCGCTCTTAAATGACAATTATGAGAGCCATTGAAGAAGGTGTAATGGAGGCAGTGAATGCCATTTTCTCTGTAACGGACCATGCACTTAATACTATAGAATATTCTTCATTAAATGACACCAGGTGGCAGATATTTATTTTGCTTTTATGAATATCATTCTTTCTGACGGCAAAGAGGGGGGATCATTGCCTCAGGGCCCGACTGACTTCTATCCTCGGCTCCACGTGCCGCTTTCTCATGCGATCATAAAATATGAATATATTTTACCCTATACAATAGTCTAGTATCTAATCATTTTTAGATCTCTTATTTCACTCCGATAGTAGTATTGATCGTGTCAATGCAGAGAAAATAGAGGGCGCAAGCTTCGGCAACTCCAGCATCAGTGGCGTAGAAATGACTCTTTGACATAGCTAAAAAGATAGTGCCAATTAAGTCCCTTAGTCTGGAACCTAATCTAGATGCCTTAACCTCCTTATTTACATACTATTTAATTTTATAAATGAACTAGAATAAACAGAATCAAGATTACTGTGCACAGTAACCTCCTTATTTACATACTATTTAATTTTATAAATGAACTAGAATAAACAGAATCAAGATTACTAGTGCACAGTAACTCGTCATAATTTTTACCCTCTCTCCTCCCCGTTTTTGCAAGTTTTCAACCTTACTAGTTGATCACGCCCAACTCTAGTCCTAAAAAGGATAAGCGGTCGCTGCAAATATAATCCGGTCTAAAAGTCCGGA
>MU715123.1:88300-122171 GCA_026770625.1 Nicotiana glauca
CATAACATCTATATAGCTCGGAATCACACCTACAAGGCATAAAACACACAATTAGTGCAAAACACTAGCGATTAAAGCACAACCTCAACTAAAGTGCAGTAAATTAGAGCGTAATAATCAACTAAAATACGTAATTATAGCTTATCATCACTAATGCACATTAACTCGTCATAATTTTTACCCTTTCTCCTCCCCGTTTTTGCAAGTTTTCAACTTCTCCGGTGCTTAGCAGACTTCTAAGGGTCGCTTGGTTGGGAAACAAATTATCCCAGGATTAATTACTTTGGGATTAGTTACCCCGAAAATGTTATCCCACTCTCCCATATAATAAAAATAATATTACAATTCAAAAATAAATAATTTCGGGATTAATTATACGTGATTTTATTCTAACCAAACGCGAAATAAACTCATCTCAAATTTAATCCAGAATTAATGTACCAAACAAACCTAGAAGCTAACAGATTATATGTGTGTGCGCGCGCGAGACCTAGTGTCGCGGGAGGCTACTAAAGCAATTGCATTGGGAAGTTGAAGGCCTCTAAGTTGTTTATTTTAACATATTATTATACATATTATAAGTTTATTAATAAAAGAGATTAAATTTTATACTTGACTTTTTGGAATGTGATTGAAGTTATTTAGATAAATAATAAAATTCTATAATTAACATGCAACATATGAAAATGAATAATTTGATGACGGCTTTGATAATTAAAAAATGATGTTCTTGTAATACCTTTGGAGTTAACTATTTCTTATAAAAGAACGGATAAAGCTATTTATTTAACTTCAAAATAGACTTAGAGTTATTCCAAATGTATGAAGTTATTTTCATATCCAATTAATGCATGGTATAAAATTGAAATTATTAGATTATGAGAATTTACGAGGGCACATTCTTAACCGTCAATATATATCTGTTTTAAATTATTATAAGCCTTAATGAGTTAAATTATCAAATACGGTGAGAGCTAGCAGTAACTGAGAAGATACACTTTCAGGACCGTTTTCGTTAGGCCGCCTTTGGTACATTTTTGAGTCAATTGGATTAGAGTTTTATTGAGTTCAAACTTGGCTTTAGTACTATAAAACTTGACCAAATAAATACAAATCTTCGATATTGAATTTGATCCATTTAGGTTTAGAATGTTAAACGGTTTACTAAATAATATAATAATAATAATAATTTCTAACCTAGTAAATTCAAATGAATTGTGATAGAAGTCGACGATCAATGATATATGTTCTATTTGCCGCCTCTGACCGAGAACCTTTCGAACATTTTTAGCTAAGAGACACGTGATTATATATTGTGTCCTATACGCCACCATGACCTAAAAATGAACACTGTTTGCCGGACATAAGGGACTATATATTTGCGTAGTTAAATTTGTTAAGAGACTTAGACCAGATAATTAAGCATTAAAGTTACTTGAATAACAAGACTAATTACAACATCAGCTCCATTTATTTCGGCCGTTGGGAATAGCAAGAGACTACGGAGTATTACAATAATGCGGACTCGCTGAAGACAAAGAGCCCTTTAGCAACATAAACAAGCAATTTAACAAACTTCTCCAACAGAATACAAGAAGAAAGATACAGCATGGAATAAACTAATGAAATTCATGTAAACTAATACAGCAGCACCATGATCCCAACACGAGTAGATTACACCATATAAACACAAAGACCCGGTACTACGTCCATACATGCAAATTAAGCCCAGCCCTCAACCCTGCTGGGTTCCAGTGACATGTTGCTGTCCAAACTCCTGAGCCCTGTCTTTCATCTCCCCAGCCTTAGTAGCCAACCTGTGCCTTGCATGCTCCAACTGGTCCGCACCGGGCGGGCGCTTTCCGGTCACGTACCTATAAATCCATGACAACACGCTTATTGCCGCCACCCCAAATCCGCCCGAAGCCAAGAACCCCGAGACCAACATGAAAATAGTAATAACAGCAGGAACAATCACTGGGCTAAAAATCACAAGCAAAGGGGTGGCAACAGTAAGCGCAATCACCGTTCCGGCTAAAGTTAGGCCGGAAAGAACAAGAAGTGAGCCGCCAGCAGTGACAGCAGTAGCTGCCTTCACCATCTGGTGAGATCTAGGCTGTTGCACTGGATTGAGCTGCTGGTGCTGAGTATGTTGCTGCCCATAGTAATCTGCCATACTTGATGAATCTGTAGAAAATTTTGCAGAATATTTTTCTTCCCAAATGGAGGTGAATTGAATGTGGGGATTGTGAGATTTACGGAGTTGGATTATATAGAAGGGAAAGGTAAGGAGAGAAGGGGGCACGTGTTTTAGGAAGGGATGTCAAGTGTTATAAGGGCGAAACATGCGGCGATTGCATGCAATGAGAATGCGTGTTTATGAGACACGTACAATTGTTGTTCTATTTGTAGTCTTGTGTACTTGTAACCGTTGGGGAACTTATGAAATGGACAAAAGCATCCAAAAGACAAGGCACTATGTAAGAATGGTAAATTCGTTATATTTTTCGCACTTCTTTTCTGCTTTTCGGGTTCTTTATTCTATGGTAATATATTCGTTTCCGTTCAAATTTACAAGTGTTATAAAACAAGAAAGAAGAAAAGTATTGCAGGAGAGAACTCTTATTGATTTGGAATAATTTATAATGGAATAGAATCTTTCTGTTTATAGGGAAAAAATAATTAGCCATAAAGTAACTAATCCTAAAATTTCTTTAAAATATAGACATTTACATTAAATACAATTCTATTTATAACACTCCTTGAATGTCTATTCAACGGATAACGTATCTCGTTAAAATCTTACCTAAAATAAAATTCAGTGGAAAAAAAATTTTTAGAGAAGGAAAAAGAGCACACATATTTAGAAATACACCTTTTGGTTGCCTCGTTAAAAACCTTGCAAGGAAAACCCAGTGGGACAAAACTTTATAAGGGGAAAAGAGTACAATATGTATTAACTTCCCCTGATGAGAGCATCAATTCACATCTTTGAGCCTTTGCATCCCAATCTTGTACACTAACTTTTTGAAGGTTAACGTCGGTAAAGATTGGATGAACAAATCAGCCATATTAACTTGAATGAATATGTTACACCTTGAAATCATCATTCTTGATAGATATGTAATGTCTTCATATAATGTCGTGGAATGACCTTTTCAATATCCTCATAGAGTTAAAAATTCTCGTTATCACTTTATTATGCTTATAGTTATAGCAAGGTACATATATGCACAAATTGCACTTAGGATGTGGTACTTCGGAATTAAGAGTTGTAGATGCTTTAAGCGATTTAAATCTTTTAGGGATTATCACATAAGTTAAGTAATATAAGCAATATAAATAGACTTTAGATGCATATCATGTTTTCATATCATGCTAGACATATAAGATAGATAAAAGTGATCGCACACACCATTGGCTTTATACTTTCAAGTATTTGAATTGCAGGTCCAAAACTACATGTCTTTCGTATGAAACCAATTCTACTTGAATTGTTTCTCCAGGCTTAAGATGCTCATATATATATTTAGCATCATCATAGATGTAATTGACGAATATTTTATATTGGTTCCTACCCCCTTTCTTTCATAAAGACATAACATAGAGATTTCTTCATTCATATTTTTAGGCACCTGAACCTCTCCTGAAATTTTATGATGTGTTATGTCATGTGATCTTCTAGATCACTTGCCTCCTTATTATAATTATTTTGATCATTTGCATCTTCTTTATCAAGAATTTTATTTGAAACCTATTTGTTTATATGCTTTAAGTGTACCATAGACTTTGTCCTTCTAGGACTTATTCTAATATAAGCATTTGTAGTGAGAATATAATTAGTTCTTTTGGATCAACAAATGCGTCTGGCATGCTTTGAAATATATTGCAGATGAATTATCTTTTTATGAACATCAAGTTCATATTATCTTATTCGAGGATCTAGATGTAAAAATGATAATTCATTCCACGTAATTTTTTCTCAATTGTTTATCCCATCTCCCGTTCATGTTAGAAAAACTAACTTGCTTCCTCAACTTTGGAAAACTACCTTTGTGCGTTACGGTATTAGTCAAAATATACACCGCACATCAATAATAATAAGATGAAATTATTTATTTCCTAACCTTGAACCAGTTGTGAAGGGAGAATGTAATATACTTTCGTATATAACGTATATGAAACTGATACAAATAACTTTGTTCTCATAAGCAATAGTTTAACTATTAAGTGGAGGCAATCAATAAATTATTTTGCTAAACCAGCTGTGATATAAACCAACTTAGATGAACTGTCTTGAATAGAAAATATGAAAACTATGATCGAAATTAAATTATTTTGCAAGTTATCTCGCAAACACCAAGTTGCAAGTTAATAATAATCGCACACGTAACATCTCATAAATGTATCTTATGTGGTATACATGGTAGGTGAATGGGTCCATATTTACCTATGATATATTTAGTATTTATGGGGTTCAATGCCAATTTTAGTTGGTCTATTAATCAATGAGAACAAGTAACATAAGAGAATTCGTAAAGAATTTTCTTGTTCTTTGATATTTACCCATGTGAATTCTCTTTTATTTTTGCACATCATACTTTAATTAATACGGCTAAACCAATTATGCCAACTAGATAAGTTATCAATGTCACACCTCCTTTTTTCTATACCCTGAAAGGGGATATAAGGGAGTTTTTCCAATTAAAGGACAATCAAAATGAGATTTATTTATTTAAAGATTCAGAGTTGCCACTTGGGATAATTTATGGTGTCCCAAGTCACCGATTCAAATCCCGAATTGAGAAAAAGATTGACTCTATATTACAGTCCACGAACCAAAAATCCGGATAAGAAATTCTGTTAACCCGGGAGAAGGTATTAGGCATTCCCGAGTTCTGTTGTTCTAGCACGGTCGCTCAACTGTTATAATTAGCTCAATTATCTAATTTAAAATATTTTAGACCTATTGTGCAATTTTAACTTTTTAACCATTTTTATTTAATTAATTAAAAGAAGATTGCACCGTTATTTAAAATATATTTCGAACCACGTCACATAAATGCACCCGCAGTTCGCAACACATTTTATCTAATGTTAAGATTTAGATTTGGGTCACATAAATGCGCACCCGAGTTTAGGAAGGTAAATTATTAAAACAGCGCGCCTAAAGCAACTACGCATTTGCAACTTTGCGAGGGCCATGGAAATTTCACTAGCTGGCACGCCTCTAATTTTAAGGACTAATTCAAAATTAATTAAAACGAGGGCCATGCAATTATCATTTTTGTTTGGCATGACGCATCTCAACTCATTCTAACTAAAGGGTTTTTAAGCTAACTCATGAGGGCCATAAATTGTTATTGGTTTTGAATGGCACTCCTCACTAGATAATAAAACTAGATAAAATGAGAACCCAATTCATGTTTCATGTTAACCACCAGCACTTAACGGTTAAAGGGTAGTGTGAAAGTGCTGCCTCTTTCTTATTTTAACAGTCCCTTACGACGCACTCTAACTAATCAACTTTGCCTAACCTATTGAATGCTAAATGCAATTAAGAGTTTGTCCAGAAAGCTTTCATAAAGAAAATCAATTACCTAAACAAGAGGCTTGGTCCAACACAATAAAGAGCGGAAGATGAGTCAATGAAGGTGGAACAAGTCCAAATCTCTGTGGTGAATATTTTCAGACCTGGGCCCAGAATGAGCCCAAGTATAACATAGGAGAGTACATTCAAAGGCGGAATGTCACCCTCCTAGACCCAAAGTTAAACCCTTATTGCCTGGGCCAAATATTTTAATTCAATCATTCCAAACCAACAATCGCTTTACCACACATAATGCCTATCAGTGATATCACAAAAGATATGAAGCTAAGCCTAACATGTTTGCTTTTGAGTTTTTAACTATTCAGGCATAAAACACATAGGCCAACATTCTAAATACAAAGTTTCTCACAATCAAGGAAGCACAATGGTAATCATGACTCACATTCCAAATTTACTTGAATCTACCCTCAATACAACAGATATAACTCCAAACCTACTTTCCAAAAGTATACATACATACAAAGCTCAACTTGGTTAAATTAGCATAAGCGACAATCTAAGGCTCAACCTCTAACAGATTCGACAGGAAAATAGACCTGAAGTAACTTTAATCTTCAGCAAAAACTAAACAAAGTCCAGAATCCATAAGCAATCGAATCAACCTTTGATGCAACAACCCTAGCAATTTCATGTTAATATACATTGACAAGAGCTAATTTTGCAGAAACATAACATTAAAGATAACTATAGCTGAAACATAAATAGGTTAACACTATGCTTTAGTCTTAATGCTTTTCATTTCATTGCTTCAAATCCAACATTCACAATCAATAGAACCTTACAATGTGTACGTGGTAATAAAATGGAAACCCAAACAATGTAGGATCAGTAGCTAGCAACTAGTAGCGCAATACCCATATTCAAGCAATAATCAGCAAAACCCAACTAAAAAATGATACCCAGCAGACCCCAAAACCCAATCTTGAACCAGTTTCAAACCCCAAATCAATTTATACTCAATCTCAAATGAACCAGAAAATATTTCAGAACTTGAAAATTTTAGAGATCAACAAAAGAAATCAATGGAACAGTGAAAACTTCAACACAGCTTGACCCCAAAAACTTTTCAAGACTAATATCAACCCATCTCAAATCCCATTAATGAAGCACTATTATTTTCAGAAGTTGAAAGAATTAGAAAATAAGCTCAATGGAACAGTAGAATCTTTTGCCGTTTGGTACTTTTGGATTTTTTATGTCTTAGGTCTACCTTGAAAGGCAAGATAGAGATGTCTTTATAGGCAAGGTATTTGGGCAGCCCCTAGGAACTAGTTTTTGCATTTTGCCCCTTTTATAATTCTCATTTTAGCTTAGGTATCCCTATTTACAAACCAGAAATTCACTTTAATCCCCATCCCCTGCTTCCTAGAAGCTTCCCATTCAGTTACACTCAAGATTCCTTACCCCAATTTTCTAAATTACCCCTATGACCTTGTTATTACCCACTCAATTATTAGCTTAGGCTAGGTTAACCCAAAGTCTAACTAACCAGCCCCTTAACTAGGTCAAAGATGACCATAGTTACTTATTAGGGTCTGAAAATTCAGAAATAACCAAACGAAACCATCAGAACAAATCCAAAACTTCAAAGGCAAGCACAAGCACTTCTGATTTTAAACCTGAGTTAATTTTAACTAATCGGGCTCAGAATTGACTACTATAGATCATCAATTAACAAAGAAAAAAGAAACAAATAAAGTTTAAATATAAAATACTACACTGTAAGATCAGTAGGAGAAAAAGAGGGGAAATCGAAAATTTTAAAGCCTAAAACTTAACGAAAGTGAGCAATCAGAATCAGGGCACAGTTACTAGCAATAAAAGGAAACAAATATGAAAAAAAAATTAAACTAAAAGGGGGAGAAAACTAGGTTCAAAGCTAATTGCAGAGGAAGGTTCAACTACCAGAGAAGACAAATCGGAGAAGAACAAAAGAAGAAATATCAAGAATAAACAAAAACTAAGAAAAAACTTACACATTCAAACTCGAACTCGACTGATTTTCCTAATTAAACCATGAAATAATGTCAATCACTGTTCTTTGTCAAGAACAGGCCAATGACATTGTTTCGTGATAAAGTTGACCTTGAACAATCACAAGAAACTGGGGAATTGACCTTGCATGCACTTGGACGGGACTCAACTTCTAGGGTTTGAACTCAGATCCAATATTTGACGGGTTTCAGCCATATTCGAGGGGAATGGGGTTAGGATTTAGGAAGAGGGAAGTGAGGGGGTTCTGTGGTGTGATTTTGAGGGTGAAGGAAAGTGGCGCCGCCGGGTTTCTAGGTGGTGGGGAATGGTGGCGGCTAGGGTTCTGAAGGGGGTCTATGAGGGGTAAGGTTGAGAGAGACGAGGAGAGGAGGGGGGGGGGGGTTGGAATTCGGACATTTATATATATCAAATTGCATTCAGTTCCGATCCGTTGGATCAGTGTGATCCAACGGCTGATATGAGAGGGAGTTGGAACGACGTGGTTTGGAGTTTTTAAGGGGGTGGACCGGTTCTGGGGCAGGTATGAGCCGGTTTTTTATGGGTATTGGGGGAAAAAGTTTGGGCTTGGTCAAAAATTAAAGAATAGTCCCAAATCTGACCTTACCCTCCTTTGCTTCTCTTTTTTTTTTCAATTTTTCTAATTCCTTTTAATTTAAAACTAAAAATGAAATAAAAATTAATACCTAATAAAATTTTCCTACCACATTAATTTGATTGAACTCTAAATTATAATTACCATAACCAAATTAAATACCAAGTTAAAGGAAAACTACCAAAGTTCAAAGTTAACAAATTAAAAGGTGCAAACTACATTATTTTATGTGATTTTTCTTTTTTCTTAATTACTAATTAATACTTAAAAATACAAAGTTAAATCTTAAATGCACATGTAACATATTTTTTGTATTTTTCATTCATTAACAAAGATAAAAATGCATAGACAAATGCAAACAACTAACAAAAAAGGTCACAAAATCCACAAAATTGCAAACAATAAAAAAATTATTTTGTTTTGAATTTGTGGAAGTAATTCATATAGGGAAAAAATCACGTGCTCACAGCTGCCCCTATTTGCTCGAAAACACGAAAAGTTTTTGTGCAAAGATAAAGTGAGCGGATACAAATAATTTTTGCCCGTTTGAATACTTTGTGGGAAGCATTTTTGAAAGATTTGACTGCACCCTGCTCTAGAGGTTGCCTACATATCCTTGGCTATAAAGGAATCAGGTCACTGTAGTTCGAGAAGTTTTGGTAGCTGGGACTACCATGAAGCTGTGATTTCACTGTTGCAACTGCTGCTACTGCTTACTGAATCCCTTATTACACCATGACAAAATAAAAAAGCTAGACTAAACTATGATCTATGAATTACAAAATCCATATCTATATCTTCAACCTTGATCTTGTGGTTCCTGTTGCCTTGTATTCTTCAGGTGAGGTCCCTTTATTGCCGACTTGAATTGTAATCTGAGATGATTTCCCTTTTCTTCAAGTGGATGTCTGATTGCCAAAAAGTTGAACTGTATTCCCGTGCACTCCAGGTAGGCGCCTGACTGCTGAACTTGAACTGTATTTTCGTGCTCTCCAGGTGGGCTCCTGATTGCTGAAACTTGAATTGTATTCCCTTGCTCTCCAGGTGGGTGCCTGATTGCTGAAACTTGAATTGTATTCCCTTTCTCTCTAGGTGGGCGCCCGATTTCAACAAAATAGACAAAAAAAAAAAAATTGCCCCAGTTTGGTAGCTGGGTACATATGTGAGTGTAAACTGAATCATGTTACCAAATATCAAAGAACTTGAAAGCCGAAACTTGAACTGTACTCCCTCGCTCTCCAGGTGGACGCCTGATTGCTGAAACTTGAATTGTATTCCCTTGCTCTCTAGGTGGGCGCCTGATTACTGAAACTTGAACTGTATTTCCTTGCTCTCCAGGTGGGCGCCTGATTGCTGAAACTTGAACTGTATTCCCTTGTTCTCCAGGTGGGCTCCTGATTGCTGATCTTGAATTACTTCTCCCTGTTCTCCAAGTGGGTACCTGATTTCAACAAAAATAGACAAAACAAAGAAAATTTCCTGCCCCAATTTGGTAGCTGGGCACATATGTGAGTGTTAAACTGAATCATATTACCAAATATTACTAAGAATTTGAAAGCTAGATCCCGTTATCCAGGAGGGTCCTGACAGATCCTAGTCAAACGATAGTTTTAAATCTAAATTATATCTCCTAAAGGTATTACTTTCGCTACATCTCGTTAGCTAAGCCGATCTTAAAACTACATCCCATTATCCAGAAGGGTCCTGAAAATCAAGTATTATCTTAAAAGTGACAATTTTTACGGTTGAATTACACTACCCTACAACAGAGCTTACGCTAAATCTTGTTATCTAATGGAAGTCTTAAAACTAGTCCCATCATCCAGGAGGGTCCTGAAAATTCCTAATTGAATCATATCTTAAACATGCAAACTTTGAAGCCAACTTATATTCCTTTGGGGTATATTTATGCTAAGTTATGCTACTTATGATTGTTTTGAAATTTAAACTAGGTCCCATTTTTTAGGAGGGTCCTGAAAACTCCTAATTGAATCCTACCTTAAATATGCAAACTTTGAAACCAACTTATATTCCTTGGGGTACATTTATGCTAGATTTTGCTACTTATGATTGTTTCGACTTTTAAACTAGGTCCCATTTTTCAGGAGGGTCCTGACAACTCCTAACTGAATTCTATCTCCAAAATGAAAATTTTGAAACCAGCGTATATTCTTTTGGGGTACATTTATGCTAGATCTTGCTACTCATGATTGTTTTGAATTTTAAACTAAGTCCCATTTTCCGGGAGGGTCCTAAAAATCAAAAGTCAAACCTGTCTCGTGCTTGCTTTTCCTTTATGGAGGGTTTCTCCGAAACAACCAAAACTTCTGCCCCTGTTTCAATCAAAGAAAAATCCTGTCAGTTTAAAATGTGGTGGTTGGTTTGTGGTCTTGAACTTTGAGGGCGATTGCTCCTTCACTTCCTGTGGTATATTTGGTTTCAACTCGAAAGACCTTGCCTGTTTATTGACTGACCGCTTTTCTATCATCTTTATCGCAGAAAATACCTCTTCTCCTTTCAGACCACATATCCTCTATTTTTTGCATTGCTCATAAACTGGCATCTACCAAACCTTTATGTTTCACACAAATCCCAAAACACGTCAATTTCCACCCACTCCGTGTGTATGCTGTTCTTTCTCGACTTAAATCATTGGCCTTGGCTTTGAGGTCTGTTTCTCCCTCACTTCCCATGATAACTTTGATTTCCATTCGAAGACCTTGCTTGTTTATTGACTACCCACTTTCTCTGTCATCCTTATGATAGAAAATACCTCTTCTCAGTTCAGACCCAATACCCTATATCTGTTGCATGGCTCATGACCTGACATTTACCGAACCTTCGTGTTTCATCGAAAAATACCTTTGATCCATTCACCTAACACCCTCCATTGGTTGACTTGTTCATGAATTGGTATGTACCAAGCCTTTGTATTTCATAAGGATCCCGAAGCATGTTGATTATTACCAGCTCAGTGCGCTTGTTGTTCTTTCCTGATTTATGACACTTTGATGTGCTAGCCAGATCCCGTTTTGTGCAATTGGAAAGCTGGTGGCAAATTTTGAAATCATTTCTCATTTGTTACGACCAAACTGACTCAGGAAGGGGAAGTAAATAAGACAAAAGGAATAGAGTAAAGGACAATGGAAAGAGATGATTCCTAACCAAAAAAAAACTACAAAGTAGAAACCTATCGGATGTGGATACCAACTCTAATGATCATGACATGCACCTGCGGCCTATTCTGTTAAGCAAATCTGATGTTCAGCTCCTGTTATACACCCAAACCGTGAAACTGGGCTTCGATGCTCCGTCGTTGGTCATCTTTCACAATCTCCGTCTGGTGATTTCCCATCTGATTCTCAATCCTCATTTGACTTGTAGTTCCCGAAGGTTTTCACCATCAAGCCTCTCTCCTTCTGTTCTTTCTCTCAACTTACAGTCGCCTCAAGGTGCCCGTGAAGGTTTTCACCAATAAGACTCTCTAATTTTTGATTTCTCTCAGCTCCTGTCGCCTTACGGTGCCCGTGAGGGTTTTTACCAATAAGACTCTCATTTTCATTATTTTTCTGCTTGGACCGGAGTGTTTCCCCTGACATGAATCACCTCTACTTGCTCGACTTAGCATCTCTCGAAGACTGATCAACAAGTCTTTCTTTGGATCGTAATATGGGCTTTTGGATTGGGTTAGAAAGAAAGGGTAATAAAGGCTCGAAACAATTCAAATGAGTTTAAAATTACAACTTTTGGAATCAGATTTCTCACCACAACCGCAACTTCTACCCCAGTTTCTTTGTTTGGGGACTTTTGGAATTTTTATTTTGGTGGGACCGAACCGTGAGGCTGCCTACGTATCCTTAAAAGGAATTAGGTCGAACGTAGTTCATGTCATAGGAATTATTTTGTTTGTTGTGATCTTTCTTTTCCTTTTCTTTCTCTTCTTTTCTTCTTCCATTTTTCTCTTTTTGTTGTTTTGTTGTTTTTCTTTCTTTATTTTTCTTCTTTCTCCCTTTTTTCCTTTCTCTCTTTTCCTTTACTTATTTTTTACGCTTGCTACTGATTCCAAAAGAGGGGTATGAAAGAAATAAATAAGGCTCAAGGGGGTAACAAAGGATAAAATATTTAGATAGCAAGACAAAATGCCTTCGTCATTCCAATCTTTAAAACATGTCAAGTACAAACAACACAATTAAACAAACCACAAAAAACATTCGTAACATCTTTTGATTGTACCAGACTTGATAACCATATCCACACATTCGCCTTTTACAAATCACCATTGGACAACGCTCTCACTCTCTTTACCACGAACGACCCTTGTCAATTTGGAAAAACTTGCTTTTAGCTTCAACCCGATGCGGTATGTTGCATTTCAATAGGGTTTCTTTACATTCTATCTGCCCCAGTTTCACACAATTCGGGCTTGAAGTGATCTCAAAATGCCTTTACTTATTTCCCTCAAATGTCCCTATCATCTTCAAAATTGTTTCATTGCTTCATAACTAAACTGACTTTTTAAGACCAGGCTGAGAATTATGCGTGCATGTCATGTCCCTAGGTTCGACAGGAAAAGGACTAAAAAATGAAAGGAAAACTAACAAAAATGACTAGAAATAACAAAAAATAGAAAATTCCATTAGACAGATGGTGAAAGGGTTCGAACAACAAAACAAGCAAACTGAACTGGGGTTACAACCTTTGAACAAACCTAGATGACACTAAATGAGCTATTACGACTAAGCAAACTAAGCAAAATGAAAGGATATAAGGGTTTGAGTCACAAGACAATATCCGGATTATAACCCTGAAAATAACCCGGACAAACAGAAATAACAACAAAATAAACCACCAAAACTCCCCTCCGGCTAACCAAGAAATGGAGCGTTTTTCCAATTACCAAGCATGACATCTTAGCCACTGAGTTCCGCATCAACATTTCCAAGATCATTACCAACTTCAATATCATCAACTTTAGTCAACAAGTTCCCAAGAGGATTCGCACGCTCCCTGTCACTGTCATTGACCACAATTACCCCTTCTTGAATCATTCTTTCTATTTCCCTTTTCAAAGAGCGACAATCTTCAATGCTATATCCTTGGAAATTAGAGTGGTACATGCATCACACAGCAGGATCAAAGCCTTTTTAATATGGTTCTGGAGTATAGCCGAGGAGCGGCTCAATCAGGCCAGAATGCTTTAACGTTTCAAACAAACTTGTATAGGATTCTCCGATGGGCATGGAATTATCTTTTTGCCTTTGTTTCCCTCCATGCCTCAGTTTTCTAGGATTGTTGGATGCTTAAAAATGATGTGAAGGCACACAAGAATTTTAGGATGCTGGTGCTCGCCCTAGGGAGTGACCTAGCAGTTAGACATATGACCGGATGTTGTTCGGCGGATAATACTGGGGTGTCTTATATGGAGTTTGGGGATGTTCACGGGGTCGGTATTAAGGCTAAAAGAGTTTTTCCAGAACGAACACCGGACCCTGTCGTTGGTGGAGGGATTGACCTAGTGGTTGGGCATATGACCGGTCATTGTTCGGAGAATAATGCTGAGGTGGATTATGTGAAGCTAGGGGACATGTTTGGGGTTGGAGTTGAGGCTGAAGATGTTTGGCAAGAACGACCACTAGACCCTGTCATCGGCGGGGCTGAGCGATATCTTTTCAATCAATGGGAGGACTATCCCTAGCAACTTGTTCATTCCATCTAAGCCAAAAATTCTTACAACTTTCCTTGGGTTTCTTTTCCATATGAGATAGGGAGGAGTGATCTGGGACAATGTCTATATTATACTGAAAGAGCCGAACAAAATCTTGAGCCATGTCACCCAATGTAGGCCACTTACCAATATCTTGACGAGTATGACAGTCCAAAGCTGCCCCAGTCAGGCTCTCACTGAAATAAGCCATCATCACGTCATCTTTCTCTCCAACACTTCTCATTTTACTACAATAAACCTTCAGGTGGGCTACCGGATCTCCACACCCATCATACAAGTTAAATTTTGGCATTTTAAACCTCGCGGGTAGGCGAACGTCAGGGGACACAGACAATTCTTTGTAAGCCATGTTACCCTATCCCCCATTCCTTACTTGTTCTTTAAGGACTGTTCAACGCCTTTCAACTCTGTGGATATCTCATCTCGCCCTTTTTTTCCTGTTACCTTTTTATAGTCAGCATGAAGCTCATCTCGAGGGCTCTTCTTGTATGAGTCAGGAACCTTGTGGGCAACCTCTGAGGGGTAATATTGGGCATCATGAGCTTTGAGTGGGTATTCATTGTTGGGGATAGTAATTATGACATGAGGGAAATTTTGTGGAGAGGTAATTGGAGTATGAGTGATGGAGCTACTGGGGTGATTGGGATGTTCCAAAGTTTGGGTAAAGGTAGCATCTAAGAAACCAGGTGGTGGCGGGGGTGGTGCCTTCCCATTCATCCAGGCTTGATACATGTCCATCGTGTGTTGTCTTAGCATCCCTTACCTCGTCAACCAACCTATTGTCTTGTTCAAACAATTACTTTTGGGCACCCGTATCAACCAACTCAATTCTGTTGTTGTCTGCCATTGCCTTTTGACTTTATATTGTAGAGAAGAGTTACCACTTCAATAACCACAAACCAACCACCCTTCTGCTATGAATATAACAAAATGAAGCCATCATGTTAGCGTCAGGGCATTTAACATAAGATAATCTCACTTTATGTGCAATGCACCTAGCCACAGTTATTGGTTCTAAAATGACTTCGAGGGTACAAAGGTCAGTTGGTATCATCCCAATTTGTTCATTTCAACCTCTCTTTTCCTTGCTTTTCTAGCACTTGCTTGCTCATTTTCCTTCCTCTTTTTCCTTCTAATTATCACTCTTTTCTTTCCTCTCATTTCTCACATCCCATGATTTCATCTCATTTTTTTCTTCCCCCCCCCCCTTTTTCTTTTAATAATAAAAAAATAATTCGATCGAACCCTTTGTAGGTTGCCTACGTATCATGACCCTTCATGAATCAGCTCTTTGCGTAGTTCTAGAAGATTGAGAATAAAGTAAATAAACTAACATTCTCATTCATTTTTTTTTCTCTTTCTTTTTTACCTCAATGACTACTATGACGAGATAAGGGAAGTAAAAGAAATAAATCTCTCTTTTTTGAATTTTCTAGACTCAATGATCTATAACCTATTTTAAACTCAAGCTTATCGAATTTTTTTCTTTTATTTTTTTTCCTATTGACACAAATTCTCTATCAAGGAAAAATCCTAGAAGAGAAAAATATTTTTTTGACTTTTTTTTTAGGAAAGAAATCATGCTGTTTTCTTTTCTTCTATGTACAATGTCTTAAAGTTATAATGAAAATAAAAGAATTTTTTTCCAGTTTTTATTAGTTTCATAAAGAAGAATCTCAAACGAAAATCTTTTTGGAATTTTGAAATTAATACCTTAAAGAAAGCTTTTAAAGAGGTACTAAAAGAATTTTTTTTTGAATTTTTGTCCTAATATAGTAGAGGAAATATAAAAATAATTTTTATTCTGATATTAATTGCCTAAAGGAAAAACAATCTGAAGAGATTTTTTTTTTTATTTCTAGAATTAGTATTCCAAAGAAAACTTATAACAAAAATATAAAAACGCAAAATTTCTTCTCTTTTTTTTTTTGGATTTTTGACTTGTAACATATTTCCAAATACAAAATAAGAAATATAATAACAAAAGACTATGCAAACTTAATTAGACTATTACAAACTCTAACATCACCTAAAAGACTGAATACTACTATACATGACACAATTGACTCAAAAACATAAAATGTCTCCTCGAGCAGCTCCTGAATGCAGTGATCCTGGGGTATCTGTCACGCTCAAACTCTGGTAAGTAAATCCACACCTGTACGAGAAAACTTAAACTAACACTATGTGAGATAATAACATTTCCTACTGGACACATGCAAGACATGATTGAGGCTATTTTTGCAAAATGGCTTATTTGGCCAAAAGGTGGCTAGAAGTGCAAAATTTAGCTAAGACCCCGCAAAGCGAAGAACCTAAGATTTACTAGGAAGACCGAACCCTATGTGGGTTGCCTACGTATCATGCCCCAAAAGACGAGAATTAGGTATGCGTAGTTCGGGCAGATTGGATACGTGTGAGAATTCAAAAAACAACTAATTTAGAGAAAACATATTTTATGCTTTTTATTGAAAAATGATGAAACATGCAAAATCTTTTTGGATTTTCTTTTTCCCCTTTTTTTTTTAATTTTTGATTTTCGCAAAATGATGAAAAAGTGCAAAATCTTTTTGAGTTTTTCAAGCTCTTTTTTTCTTAACAAAAATGTGACAGAAAGTATAATTGGACCCCACTCGCTTTATCTTCACACTTCACCCTCTCTTTTTTTCTTTTTTTTTTCCATTTTTTTCTTTTGATTTTTTCAATTGTCCTCAGCTATCATTGGTCCGCCAAATGACCCTTTTACCTTTGGAGAAATGCAACTTGTAGCACATAGGATGCATCAAGATGGTCTGTTATTTTGGGTATACCTGTCCTAGACGGACCCAACCCCTGTGTTGAGTCCCCAAAGTCAAATGCACATGATGCAAACAAGTGTTCCTACTAGGGATCTGGCATGAGGCTGAGTTATTCTAGTTTCAAAACCTAGGTATTTGTTCTAGACTTGTGCACTCTAGCGGAGAACTCGAGTCAAGGAGGGGGCTACGTACCGGGAACCAAAAGGCCATCCGGCTTAGTAACTTGTCCGAGCCTCTTTCTTATTTCAAGATATGACACTAATAGAACAGGGAGTCTCGACCAGCGATCACATCCTTGAAGATGAGAAGAGAAGGGTTTCGTAGCAGTTTATATATAGTTAAGATAATATCAAAGCGGTAAAAGCATCATTTAGCACATTAGGCCCAAACATGTAATAAAATCAGATAATAGATAAAGCCAAATATAACAATTCATCTAAGCTCGAATTCTGAATTCTGAACCCTGAACCAGAGATTCTGGGTTCTTTCCCCAGAAGAGTCGCCAGAGCTGTCACACCTCCTTTTTTCTACACCCCGGCAGGGGATATAAGGGAGTTTTTCCAATTAAAGGACAATCAAAACAGGATTTATTTATTTAAAGATTCATAGTCGCCACTTGGGATAATTTATGGTGTCCCAATTCACCAATTCAAATCCCGAATCGAGGAAAAAATTAACTCTGTATTATAGTCCGCGAACCAAAAATTCGGATAGGGAATTCTGTTAACCCGGGAGAAAGTATTAGGCATTCCCCAGTTTCGTGGTTCTAGCACGGTCGCTCAACTGTTATAATTAGCTCAATTATCTGATTTAAAATATTTTAGACCTATTGTGCAATTTTAACTTTTTAACCGCTTTTATTTAATTAATTAAAGGAAGATTGCAACATCATTTAAAATATGTTTTGAACCGCATCACATAAATGCACCCGCAGTCCACAACACATTTTATCTAACGTTAAGATTTGGATTTGGGTCATATAAATGCGCACCCGAGTTTAGGAAGGTAAATTATTAAAACAACACGCCTAAAGCAACTATGCTTTTGCAACTTTGCGAGGGCCATGGAAATTCCACTAGGTGGCACGCCTCGAATTCTAAGGACTAAATCAAAACTAATTAAAATGAGGGCCATGCAATTGTCATTTTTGTTTGGCATGGAGCACCTCAATTCATTCTAACTAAAGGGGTTTTAAGCTAACTCATGAGGGCCGTAAATTGTTATTGGTTTTGAATGGCACCCTTCACTAGATAATAAAACTAGATAAAATGAGAACCCAATTCATGTTTCATGTTAACCACCCGCACTTAACGATTAAACGGTAGTATGAAAGTGCTGCATATTTCTTATTTTAACAGCCCCTTACGGTGCACTCTAACTAATCAACTTTGCCTAACCTATTGAATGCTAAATGCAATTAAGAGTTTGTCCAGAATGCTTTCATAAAGAAAATCAATTACTTAAACAAGAGGCATGGGTCAATACAATAAATAGCGGAAGATGAGTCAATGAAGGTGGAACAAGTCCAAATCTCTGTGGTGAATATTTTTAGACCTGGGCCCAGAATGAGCCCAAGTATAACCTAGGAGAGGACATTCAAAGGTGGAATGTCACCCTCTCGCACCCAACGTTAAACCCTTATTGCCTCGGCCAAATGTTTTAATTCAATCATTCTAAACCAACAATCGCTTTAACACACATAATGCCTATCAGTGATATCACAAAAGATATGAAGCTAAGCCTAACATGTTTGCTTTTGAGTTTTTAACTATTCAGGGATAAACACATAGGCCAACATTCTGAATTCAAAGTTTCTCAAAATCAAGGAACCACTGTGGTAATCATGACTCATATTTCAAATTTATTTGAATCTACCCTCAATACAATAGATGTAACTCCAAACCTACTTGCCAAAACTCGACATGCATACAAAGCTCAACTTGGTTAAATTAGCATAAGCGACAATGTAAGGCTCAACCTCTAACAGATTCGGAAGGAAAACAGAGATGAAGTAACTTTAATCTTCAGCAAAAACTAAACAAAGTCCAGAATCCATAAGCAACCGAATCAACCTTTGATGCAACACCCCTAGAGATTTCATGTTAATATACAGTGACAAGAGCTAATTTTGCAGAAACATAACATTAAAGATAACTATAGCTGAAACATAAATAGGTTAACACTATGCTTTAATCTTCCTGCTTTTCATTTCATTTCTTCAAATCCAACATTCACAATCAATAAAACTTTACAGTGTGTACCTGGTAATAAAATGGAAACCAAAACAATGCAGGATCAGTAGCTACCAGCTAGTAGCGCCTTACCTAGATTCAAGCAATAATCAGCAAAACCAAACTCAAAAAAAATGATACACTGCAGACCCCAGAACCCAATCTCGAACCACTTTTAGACCCCAAATCAATTCATACTCAATCTCAAATGAACCAGAAAATATTTTAGAACTTGAAAATTTCAAAAATCAACAAAAGAAATCAATGGAACAGTGAAAACTTCAACACAGCTTGACCCTAAAAACTTTTCAAGACTAATATCAACCTATCTCAAATCCCATTAATGAAGCACTATTATTATCAGAAGTTGAAAGAATCAGAAAATTACTAAAGCTCAATGGAACAGTAGAATTTTTTGCCGTTTGATATTTTTGGATTTTTTATCTCTTAGATCTGCCTTGATAGGCAAGATAGAGATTCCTTTATAGGCAAGGCATTAGGGCAACCACTAGGAACTACTTTTTGCATTTTGCCCCTTTCTTAGTTCTCATTTTAGCTTAGGTATCCCTATTTACAAACCAGAAATTCACTTTAATCTCCACCCCCAGCTTCCTAGAAGCTTCCCATTCAGTTACACTCAAGATTACTTACCCCAATTTCCTAAATTACCCCCCCCCCCATGACCTTGTTATTACCCCCTCAATTATTAGCTTAGGCTAGGTTAACCCAAAGTCTATCTAACCAGCCCCTTTAACTAGGTCAAAGATGACCATAGTTACTCATTAGGGCCTGAAAACTCAGAAATAACCAAACGAAACCATCAGAACAAATCCAAAACCTCAAAGGCAAGCACAAGCACTTCTAGTTTAAACATGAGTTAATTTTAAAGCTTAAAACTTAACGAAAGTGAGCAATCAGAATCAGGGCACAGTTACTAGCAATAAAAGGAAACAAATATGAAAAAAAAATTAAAGTAAAAGGGGGAGAAAACTAGGTTCAAAGCTAATTGCAGAGGAAGGTTCAACTACCAGAGAAGACAAATCGGAGAAGAACAAAAGAAGAAATATCAAGAATAAACAAAAACTAAGAAAAAAACTTACACATTCAAACTCGAGCTCGACCGATTTTCCCAGTTAAACCATGAAATAATGTCAATCCATTGTTCTTTGTCAAGAACAAGCCAATGACATTATTTCGTGATAAAGTTTACCTTGAACAATCACAAGAAACTGGGGAATTGACCTTACATGCACTTGGACGGGACTTAGCTTCTAGGGTTTGAACTCAAATCCAATATTTGACGGGTTTCATCCATATTCGAGGGGAATGGGGTAAGGATTTAGTAAGAGGGGAGTGAGGGGGTTCTGGTGGTGTGATTTTGACGGTGAAGGGAGGTGGCATTGCCGGGTTTCTAGGTGGTGGGGAATGGTGGCGGCTAGGGTTCTGAAGGGGGTCTCCGAAGGGTGAGGTTGAGAGAGACGAGGAGGGGGGGGGGGGGGTTGTAATGGGGGGGGCTANATTACTCCCTGCGCCTCATGTGCAGATCCAGGAGTAGTCAGCTGCGGCGGGTGTTGATAGTCCTCGTAGTTGATTATTGGAGATAGCGAGCTAGCTGCCCGACATTCGCAGCCTTGCTTTCTTCTTCCCTATCTTTCCTTTAGTTGTTTTGTATTTCAGACTTTGTTAGTCATGTTATGTTCGGATCAATTATGTTTAGACACTCATGACTTAGTGACACCCTGATGTCAGGCTACCTTTTCCGTATTTTTATTCTGAGTTTAACTGTTTATGGGGGTCTTGTTATGAAAATGACTTTTGTTTTATCTTTTATTGAAATATCAAAGTATTTTTGAAAGTTGGTTGGTCTAGTACCATCGATAAGCACCATCCGATAGGCTGGAGTTTTGGGTCGTGACATTGTATGTACAAGCTAGAAAATAAAGAAGGTAGCTTTTCACATACATATTACCGTGCTACAAGTTGTAGTAATAGAAGATATTAAATCTTTTCTTTATTTATAGTCTCAATATAACCAACCACTTTCGCGAATACTTTAGAAACTCAATAAGTTTCTTTGAGACATACTATGACATAATACGTTATTGATAATTAATTTTATTTCTCCAAAATAGTATAATTGGCTCTTCTTGAGATCTCAATTAATTTTTGTACTACCACATATACACATGATGAATATCTCTTTCAAGGAGAAAGTTATACCATTATAGTCACGGTCAAAATCAATATAGGCAGGATATGTTGCTTCCATTACTTTTGCCCTATAATAATCACGTTGCCATAATATTTTGGCATAATCACAATAGGTACATGATCAACGACCATTTATGGCATACCAATAAAATTATTTTCTTATTTTATCTCAAACCTCCTTCTAGAGGTGAGTGTGGTATATTCACTACCACTAGCATATTTATATTCTTTCAAGAATGAATATGTATTCAAAAATGATATGTGTCAAACTTCCTTTTTTACTATCCGGGAAGGGTATAAGGGAGTTTTTTTCCAATTTAAGTGACAATCGAAACGGGATTATTTGTTTATTCAAAGTCACCACTTGGGATGGTTTATTTTATGGTGTCCCAAGTCACCAGTTTATTTTAAAATCCCAAATCGAGGAAAATTCGACTGTCCTTTTGAAGCCTGTGAACCAGAAATTCTGAATAAGGAATTTTGTTAATTCGAGGGAAGGTGTTAGGCACCCCCGGATTCCGTGGTTCTAGCACGGTCGCTCAACTATTATATTTGGCTTATTATCTGATTTTAAAACACGTTTTAGCGTATGATATATTTTTAACTTATTAAACCACTTTTAATTATTTTAAGGAAGATTTTAACGTCATCTAAATTATGTTTTTGGACCACGACACATGAAATGCACCCGCAGTCCAAAACACATTTTATTTAACGTTGTTAAGATTTAAATTTGGGTCACATGAAATGCACACCCGAATTTTATAGCTGTGATAATTAACGCGCCTAAATCAAACTACGAAAGTTCATTTTTTACCTTAGTTATTCATGTTCACAAGTTATTAATCCTTAAAATAACTAGGATATGAAACATGTATTAACCCAAACATTCAGCTAAAATAGCATCGAACTCAAAGCCATCGAGTAAACCATACTTACTAACGAACCAGAGATCATAAAGTTTCTATTTACCCACTATGCGTACATAGAATTAAAAACTATATATATAAATATCAATCAAAGAGCGGAACATCTAAGCAAGTTTTATTTAAAGCGTAAACCCACATTTATTTAACATTAAGAATTCAAAATTTTAATAGTATTAATACTTAACAGAGAATAATCACTATTAAACCAAATTATGTACTCAAATCAATCTTGTAAATCCGTTAAGATAACATATAAAGAAGACTCAAAATAACAATCATTCAAGCACAAAATTATTCCTCAAAAATATTAGTCCCAAGATTCATGAATAAAATAAAAACCCAATGAAACAAGGAAACAGACCTTAAAGATTTTACTAAACAGAGAATCGGATCTGATTTTTGCAATCAAAAGAAAGTCGACAAACTGGAACTGCACCCGGACCTCAGAGCTCGCCGGAACCGCGACAAACTTCCACAACGGGCCTCGTCGGCACCTCGGATTTGCTCGATTTCTTTTGAAGATGTGACTATGTGTGTGTAGTGTGGTGGACGTGAGGCTGCTGGGAGCTTGATGGCTATGGTGTTTTGTGGATGCTGATCCAGAGGAGCTTAGCTTTGGTTATGGAGTTTGGTGATTCTATTGCTAACTAAAGGACGGTGTCCTCACGCTAATGGTGGAGCTGCTGCATCGTCAATGGAGGAAAACCATAGTAATGGGTAACGAGGAAGGAGGCAACGACGTTCCAATGCTGATAGGGTTCGTCAAGGTTTTTTGTTCTTTTTTCATGAAGAAGAAGATCATGTTTGGTTGGGGGATCTTGTGTTATTGCGGCACTTCTCATGTTAGGCAGCTCATTTTCAGGCGTCCTTTTTTTGTCCCCCCTTGTTTCAGGCGTTAGTCTACGTTGTATAGGTCTAGGTCTAATGTATTTTTTGTGCATTTTGCTAATTAGTCCCTATGTCTTTTGTGTATTAGGTCCCTAGGTTTTTAAGAAAGGTGTTAAGGTATTGGGCTCAGGGAATGGGAGTGGGAATTACAGGCTAGATCCGAAAATTAGGCCTAAAAATAGATCGTTTGAGCCCGAATTTTATTATTTTCCCGCGAACGAGACTAAAAATGCAACCTCATTTATTAATTAATCCTACTTGAGTAAAATAACTATTAAAATAAGACTGACCATTAAAATAAAACTTTTTTTGGTATTTTTCAAGATTAGAAATGGCTACGAAATATTAATGAAACTAATTTTTGTAATTTTTATTTTTTTATAATAAATTAAAGTAAAAGAGTAAAAATTAGTTGAAATAGCTATATTAGGCCTAAATTAAATATTTACGTGCTAAAATATGAAAAATCTTGGGGAGGGTCAAAAATCACATGTCTACAGCTGCCTCTCTTTGACTGGAAACACGAAGCGTTTTTAGACAAAGAACGACTAGACGGGTTTTTAAACCCGACCCTTATTTTGAGAAACTAAAACTAAGAGAAAGGGGAATGTGACCGAGCCCTGATATCTGAGTTGCCTACATATCCTTGGCTATAAAAGAATCAGGCCACGTGTAGTTCAGAAATGAGTGAGATGATGGAGTTTACCGAGGTGGAGAGCCGGTCGAGATTCCGGTCCGCGGTCCTGTTATTACATCAAAATCAAAAGAAATGAAAAAGACTAGCTAAGCCTGTCAACTACGAGTTACAAGATTCCTATCTATAAGTCTTCTGAAGCTTGATCTTGAGTATTGAATGGTTCTTCATGCAGACTTTGGATTTGACCCTTGACGTTTGCTAGTTGCAGGTGCTAGCTCGTTCTTCTTCAGATTTTTGGATCAAGACCGGATACGTAGTGCTTGTGACCTCAACCATGTCTTGAGAAGCTCACATCTTTCATCAACTTCTGCATTTGGATTCACTTCTTGCCTTTCTCTCTCTTTTTTTTGGATCGTGACTAACTTTTGTTAATCACTTTGGACTTTTGACTCGCATTCTCGCCGCGAGCTTCTTTTGTTGCTGACTTGAATTGCGTTATGAAGTGAATTCCCTTATTCTCCAGGTAGGCACCTAATTGCCAATACTCGAAATGTCTTCCTTCGAAACTTGGACTGCCTTCCCTTGAAATCTGTGCTATCTTCCTTTGAAACTTGAATTGCTTTCCCTTTGTTCTCCAGGTGGTCGCCTGATTGCTAAACTTGAACCGTCTTCCTTTGAACATTGCTGCTTCCCTTCGTTCTTCAGGTGGGCTCCTGATTATCAACACTTGAGCTGCTTCCCTTCGTTCTTCAGGTAGGCTCTTGATTACCAATACTTGAACTGCTTCCCTTCGTTCGTCGGGTGGACTCCTGATTACCAACACTTGAATTGCTGCTTTGTTCTTCAGGTGGGCTCCTGATTACCGACACTTGAATTATTGCTTGTTTCTTCAGGTGGGCTCCTGATTATCGATACTTGAATTGCTGCTTTGTTCTTCAGGTGGGCTCCTGATTACCGACACTTGAATTGCTACTTTGTTCTTCAGCTGGGCTCCTGATTACCGACACTTGAATTGCTGCTTTGTTCTTCAGGTGGGCTCCTGATTACCTACACTTGAATTGTTGTTTTGTTCTTCAGGTGGGCTCCTGATTACCAATACTTGAATTGCTACTTTGTTCTTCAGGTGGGCTCCTGATTACCAACACTTGAATTGCTTGCTTTGTTATTCAGGTGGGATCCTGATTACCAACACCTAAATTGCTGCTTTGTTTTTCAGGTGGGCTCCTGATTACCAACTCTTGCACTGTTTTGTTCTTCAGGTGGGCTCCTGATTACCAATGCTTGAATTGCTGCTTTGTTCTTCAGGTGGGCTCCTGATTTCAACAAAATAGACAAAACAAAGAAAATTTTCTGCCCCAGTTTGGTAGTTGGGCGCGTCTTGTGAGTGTTAGTTGAATCATGTTACCAAATATCTCTAAGAATTTGAAATCTAGATGCCATTATCAAGGAGGGTCCTGAAACTCCTAGTCAAATGACATTTTAAATCTAAATTATATCTTCTAAAAATATGACTTCCGCTAAATCTTGTTATCTAAGAATGTCTTAAAACTACATCCCATTATCCGGGAGGGTCCTGAAAATCAAAAATCAAGTCTTATCTTAAGAGTGACAACTTTTATGGCTGAATTATACTACTCTACAGCAAAACTTATGCTAAATCTTGTTATCTAATGGAAATCATAAAGCTAAGTCCCATTAATTAGGAGGGTCCTGAAAACTCCTAATTGAATCTTATCTCAAGCATGCAAACTTTGAAGCCAACTTATATTCCTTTGGGGTACATTTACGCTAGATTTTACTACTCATGATTGTTTTGAATTTTAAACTAGGTCCTATTTTCTTGGAGGGTCCTGCGAATTTACGGTCAAACCTGTCTGGTGCTTGCTTTTCCTTACGGAGGGTTTCTCCGAAACAAACAAAATTTTCTGCCCCTATTTCAATCAAATAAAACTTGTGAATTTAAACATGGTGGTTGGTTTGTGGCCTTGAACTTTGAGGGAGATTTCTCTTTCACTTCCTATGGTAAGTTCGGTTTCAACTCGAAAGACCTTGCCTGTTTATTGACTGACTGATTTTCTCTATCACCTTTATCATGGAGAATACCTATGATCCGTTAAAAACCCAATACCATTCATCTATTGCATTGTGCTCTTGCATTGACATGTACTGAACCTTTGTGTTTCTCATGAATCTCAAAGCACGTCAATTGCCATCCACTCAATGATGCTGTTATTTCCTGACTTAAATCACTGGCCTTGGCCTCGAGGTCTATTGCTCCATCATTTGCCATGATAACTTTGATCTCTGCTTGGAAGACGTTGCTTGTCACTGGTTAACCACTTTCTTTATCAATCTTATCACAGAAAATACCTTTGATCCATTCACCCTAACCCTCCATCTGTTGCATTGTTCATGAATTGATATATACCAAACCTTTGTATTTCATATGAACCCCAAAGCATGTTGATTGTTACTACCTCAGTGCGCACATTGTTCTTTCCTGACTTATGCCACTTTGATGTGCTAGCCAGATCCCGTTTTGTACAATTGGAAAGCTGGTGACAAATTTTGAAGTCTTTTCTCACTTGTTCTGACCAAACAGACTACAGAAGAGGAAATAAACAAGACAAAAGGAACAGAGTAAAGGATAATGGAAAGAGAGGATTCCTAACAAGAAAACTACAAAGTAGAAACCTATCATAAGTGGATACCAACTCTAATGACCATGACATGCACCTGTGGATTAAGTGGCCTAATCTGTCAAACAAGTCTGATGTTCAACTCTTGTTGTACCTCTAAAACGTGAAACTAGGCTTCAATGCTCCGATTATCTAATCTGATT
Organism: Nicotiana glauca; assembly: GCA_026770625.1. Taxonomy (NCBI): domain Eukaryota; kingdom Viridiplantae; phylum Streptophyta; class Magnoliopsida; order Solanales; family Solanaceae; genus Nicotiana; species Nicotiana glauca. The sequence continues at coordinate 114,760 of MU715123.1, forward strand.
TATGATCCTTATTTGACTTGTGGTGCCCGAAGGGTTTTCACGATCAAGCCTCTATCATTTTGTTATTTTTCTCAACTCACCATCGCCTTATGGTGCCTGTGAAGATTTTCACCAATAAGACTCTCTCATTTTGTTCTTTTCTTCTTATTTCCTCTGATTCTGCAGATGGCAAAGCATTAACCATGGTAAAAATATCATGTGCTCCTTGCATGGCTAACTCGGCACTCTCAAAGATTATCTTGGAGGTCTTTTTAGATTGTAATGTGGCTTTTGGACAGGGTAAGAAAGAAAGGATATCATAAAGGCTCAAAATAACTAAGACAACAGGGTTAATTTATTTACAACTTTTGGAATCCATTCTAAAAACTTTGCCCCAATTTCTAAAACAAAGGAATTTGATTCTCCCTTTTTCCTTTTCTTTTGATGGAGTTACTAAGAAAGATCGCCCCACTCTCGACTTTGTGGGATTATAATTTTTTTTTGGTATGATCGAACCCTAAGGCTGCCTACGTATCTTGTGGTGACAAGAATCAGGTCAAACGTAGTTCACATGACTACTTTTGTTGTTATTTTTCTTTTTCTTTTAATTTTCTTTTTTTTATTTTCTTTCTTTTCCTTTTTTCTTTTCGCTTTTTATATCTATTTTTATTTTTTGAATTTTCCTTTTGATATGGACCTTTTTAAATAAACCTATTGGGACATAAAATTTTTTTTATGACTTTAACTTCATTCCAAAAGAGGGGAGGTCAAAGAAACTAGTATATGCTCAAGAGGGTATCAAATGGTATAAGTGTTTGGGTAGCTGAAAGAGGGCCTCCCGATCCCTGAAAATGCCAAGTACAACGCATGCAACTTGAAATGAAAATTGAAGATCATGCACAATATTTCTTTTGTGGCCTCGGCGTTGATATCACTGATATGCCTTTCACTTTTCTTTAGCTCCTTTTCAAATTTAGAACCGTCGTTGGGTGATTCCCTTTTCACAATGGATATCCTCCGTCAATTCGGAGAAAACTTCCTTTATTTTTTAACTTGAGATGCATTTGAACTCAAAGTCGCTTGCTTCAAATCGTTCGAGATGTACTCTACTTTAACGAATTCTTGCCACCCTATTAACTTCCCAAATTATCTGCCCCAATTTCACACAGTTCGGGCTTCAAATGATCTCAAAATTATGCACTTATTTCCTTCAAATGCCCCAATCATCTTCAAAGTTGCTTCATTGCTTCATGAGTAAACTAACTTTTAAGACCAGGCCTAGAATTATGCATGCATGTCATGTCACTAGAACCAGCATGAAAAGAACTATAAAAGGAGAAGAGAACTAAATAGAAAAAATGACTAGAAATAACAAAAGATAGGAAATTGCATTAGACAAGCGGTGAAACGGTTCGAACAACAAAACAAGTAAAATAAACTGAGGTACAACCCTAGGACAGAACTAGGTAACACTAAATGAGTTTCTACGACTAAAGGAACTAGGAAAAATAAGAGGATAGAATGGTTTGAGTCTCAAGACAATATCCGAATTACAATCCTGAAACAACCCAGACAACAGAAATGATAACAAGATAAATCACCAAAACTCCTCCCTGGCTAACCAAGAAAAGAGCTTCTTTCCAATACCAAGCTCAACATCTTAGCCACTGACTTCTGCATCAACAATACTAGGACCATCACAAGTCTTCATCACATTGTTCTTAACAATATGCTTTTGGATTCTCTTTGCCTGCTCGTTCTTAAGATCAACTTCCGGAACCAAAAGTCATAGCGCTGAAAGCTTTGCGTCAAGTGGCCCTCCGAGGATCTCCGAATAGTTATCATATTCCTTTTCCATACAAATCATGTCCTATATATGCGTCTCATTATGAACAGGCAATAGACGTTGGCTAGTATCTGCTGCATTTTGATTTTGCACGATAATGTCACCTGCATCAATAAGCTTCTGGACTGCGCCTTTCAGATGCCAACACTTTTCTATGTCATGCCCCATGGAATCTGAGCAATATTCCCACCTTTGAGAAAAGTCAAACTTTTTTGGTAGAGGGTTTGGCATTTTTATCTAAATCGGCTTCAACATGTCCAATTGCCTCAACCTTTGGAACAAACTGGTATATGATTCTCCAATAGGGATGAAAGCCTTTTCTTTTTTCAGTAGTCTTTTCAATTTGTATTTTGGCCTCGGTTGGAACCTTTTGCAGGAAGGTGACTGATATGCTTGAGGGGATGGGTTAGACATTTGGTGAAGTGATGCAGGCCATCGCGGGCCTCGTGGGTATGGAGCTTATGGTTCGGCATTGTGGATAGGGTACGGGGAAGGTGATGTATGAATTTGGGGATTTTATGGAGAGAAGTAGCATTGGGGATAAATATTTTGAGCACGAGGATATCCATAGGGTCGATATTGAGACTGAAAGCGTTGAGAGAGAATGCCTACTGGATCCCGTCATTGGCAGGCTTAGCAACATTTTTTCCTCTAACCAGAGAACTAACTCGAGCAACTTGTTCGTTCAATCTGACCCAAAATTCCATAAAACTTTTCTTGGGTTTCTTTTCCATCTGAAATAGGGAGGCGCGGTCTGGGACAATTTCTATAATGCATTGAAAGTGTCTCACAAAATCTTGAGTCTTGTCTCCCAATGTAGGCCACTTACCGACATCTTGCCGATTATGATATTCCAAAGTTTCCCCAGTCAAGATCTTACTAAAATACGCCATCAATAAATCATCTTTCTCACCAACACTTCTCATTTTACTGCAATAAACCCTCAAATGGGCTACCGGGTCTCCGCGTCCATCATACAAGTTAAACTTTGGCACTTTAATCCCCGCGGGCAGGAGAACGTCAGGGAACACAAACAATTCTTTGTAAGACATGCTAACCTGGTCTCCCATCACTTGCATGTTCTTTAAAGACTATTCTATGCTTTTCAACTTCCCGAATATCTCATCTCGCCCTTCTTTTCCTGTAGCCTTTTCATTTTCAGCATGAAGCTCATCCCGAGGATTCTTCTTGTATGAGTCAGGAACCTTGTGGGCAACCTCTGTGGGGTAGTATTGGGAATCATGAGCTTTGAGTGGATATTCATTGTTGGGGATAGTGGATATGACGGGAGAGCAACTTTGGTGAGAGGTAATTGGAGGATGAGTGACGGAGCTACTAGGGTGGTTGGGAAAGCTTGATTAATGGGTGGATCTGGAGAGTATGGGGGATCATCCAGCACTATGACCAGAGTTTGGGTAAGGGTAGCATCTAAGAAGCTAGGTGGTGGCAGGGGTGGTGCCTTCCGAGTCATCCAGGCCTGATACATGTCTGTCATGTGTTGTCTTAACATCCTTACCTCATCAGCCAAACTAGTGTCATGTTCAACCAACTGCTTTCGGGCACCGGTATCAACCAACCCAATTTTGTTGTTGTCCGCCATTGCCTTTTGACTTTATATTGTGGAGAGGAGTTACTACTTCGAGAACCACAAACCAACCACCTTTCTGTTATGAAGATATCAAAAGGAACAAAATGGGGTCATCCCGTTAGCGTAATGGCATTTAACAGCCAAAATATCACATCGCGTGCAATGCACCTAGCAATAATTAATGGTTCTAGAATGACTTCCAGGGTCATAAGGTCACTTGGCTTCATCCCAATTTGTCCATTTGAAACTTCTCTTTACTTTTCTTTCCTCGCACTTCTTAGCTCGCTCATTTTCCTTCCTCTTTTTTCTTTTTGATTATCGCTCTTTTCTTCCCTCTCATTTCTCACACCCAATGATTTCATCTCTTTTTCTTGTTCTTTTCTTTTTCTTTTCTTTTTCTTTTTCTTTTTAAAAAAATGATTCGATCGAACCCTATGTAGGTTGCCTAAGTATTATGACGCCGCATGAATCGGATCTTTGTATCGTTCGGGAAGATCGGAAATAAAGTAAATAAATTAACTTTCTCATTTTTTTCCTCAATGATTACTCTGACGAGATAAGGGAAATAAAAGAAGCAAATCTTTTTTTTTCTAGACTTAATATTTTATAACTTATTCTAAACTCAAGCTTAACGTTTTTTTTCTTTTTTTTTTCTTTTTGACACAAATTCTCTATTAAGGAAAAATCCTAGAAGAGAAAAATATTTTTTTGGATTTTTTTTTTTTACGAAGGAAATTATATTGTTTTCTTTTTCTTCTATGTACAATGTCCTAAAGTTCTAATACAAATTTTTTTTTTCATTTTCCATTAGTTTACCAAAGAAGAACCTCAAAAGAAAATCTTTTTGGATTTTTGAAATTAATACCTTAAAGAAAACTCTTTAAAGAGGTACTAAAGAAAATTCTCTCTTTTTTTTTTTTTTGAATTATTAGTCCTAATATAGTAAAGGAAATATGAAAGAAAAAATTTTCTATTTGGAGTTCTAGATATTAACTTCCTAAGGAGAAACACCTCAAAAGATTTTTTCTTTAATTCTAGAATTGATTTTCTAAATAAAACTCCCAAAGGAAATAAAAACGCAAAATCTCTATTTGGATTTTTGATTTATAACATATTTTTTTTTCAATACAAAAATAGAAAATACAATAACCAAAGACTTGACATTACTGTACAAAATTAGAAGGTAAAAGGCAACATAAAAATAAAAATAGATTCAAAACATCAAAAGAAAAATCTCCTTAAGATACTCCTGAATGGATGGTCCCGGGGTATATGTCATGCTCAAACTCTGATAAGTAGAGTCACACTTGTATGAAAAAATTAAGACCAAATAAAGTTAAAGACCTATAATGCTATGTGAGACAAGAACCCTTCTAGTTGGACACATGCAAGACATGATTCTGGCTATTTTTCTAAAATTAACCTATGTGGCTAAAAGTGACTAAAATGCAAGATTTGGCTAAGACCCCGCAAGGCCAAGAACCTAAGATCACTAGGGAGACCGGACCCTATGTGGGTTGCCTACGTATTATGCCCCGAAAGACGAGAAGCAGGTATGCGTAGTTCGGGCAGATTGGATACAGGTGAGAATTAAAAAAAACAACTGATTTAGAGAAAATATATTTTTTTGTATTTTCTTTTTGAAAAATGATGAAACATGTAAACTCTTTTTGGATTTTCTTTTCCCTTTTTTTGATTTTTTTAGATTTTTGGAAAATGATGAAAAAGTGCAAAATCTTTTTTTGAAATTTTCATTTTTTTTATCTTTTCTTAACAAAAATATGACATAAAACATAACTGGGCCCTACTTGCTTTATTTTCACACTTCACCCTCTCTTTTTTCTTTTTTTTTTTCATTTTCCCACATTATTATTGGTCTGCCAAATGACACTTTTACCCTTGAAGATTGCAACATGTAGCACATTAGGATGCATCAGGATGGTCTTTTATTTTTCGGTACCCCTGTCCTAGACGAACCCAACCCCTATGTTGAGTCCCCAAGGTCAAATGCACATGATGCAAACAAGCGTTCCAACTAGGGATCTAGCATGAGGTTTTGTTATTCTAGGTTTAAAAATCTGGGTGTATTATTCTAGACCTGGCTTACCCGAGCGGACAACTCGAGCCGGGAGGAGGGGGCAGCGTACCGGTAACTAAAAAATTATCCGGCTTTGCAACTTGTCTGAACCTCGTTCTAATTTGGGATATGAAACTAACAGAAAGAAGTCATACCAGCGTGCACTCGTCATAAGAGAGAAGAGAGGGGTTTCGTAGCAGTTTATATACAGTTCAGATAATATCAAAGCGGTAAAAGCAACATTTTGAACATTAGGCCCAAACATGTAATAAAATCAGATAATAAACAAATCCAATTATAAAAGTTATTCTAAACTCGAATTCTTGAACCCTGAATCGAAGTTCTGGGTTTGGTTCCCCAACAGAGTCACCAGAGCTATCACACCTCCTTTTTTACTACCCGGGAAGGGTATAAGGGAGTTTCTTCCAATTTAAGTGACAATCAAAACGAAATTATTTGTTTATTTAGAGTCTCCACTTTGGATAGTTTATTTTCTGGTGTCCCAAGTCATCGATTTATTTTAAAATCCCAAATGGAGGAAAATTTGTTCCTTTTGAAGTCTGCGAACTAGAAATTCTGAATAAGGAATTCTGTTAATCCGAGGGAAGGTGTTAGGCACCCCCGGATTCCGTAGTTCTAGCTCGGTCGCTCAACTATTATATTTAGCTTATTATCTGATTTTAAAACACGTTTTAATCTATGATATATTTTAAACTTATTAAACCGCTTTAAATTATTTTAAGAAAGATTTCAACGTCATCTAAAATATATTTTTGGACCACGCCACATGAAATGCACCCGCAGTCCGAGAAAAATTTTGTTTAACGTAGTTAAGATTTAGATTTGGGTCACATGAAATGCACACCCGAATTTTATAGTTTGTGATAATAACGCGCCTAAAGCAAGCTACGAAAGTTCATTTCTTGCCTTAGTTATTCATGTTCACAAGTTATTAATTCTTAAAATAACTAGGATATAAAACATGTATTAACCCAAACATTCAGCTAAAAAAGCATCGAACTCGAAGCCATCGAGTAAACCATACTTACTAACGAACCAGAGACCATAAAGTTTCTATTTACCCACTATGTGTACATGGACTTGAAAACTATATATATAAATATCAATCAAAGATCGGAACATCTAAGCAAGTTTCATTTAAAGCATAAACCCATATTCATTTAACATTAAGAATTCAAAATTTTAATAGTATTAATGCTTAATAGAGAATAATCACAATTAAACCAAATTGTCTACTCAAATCAGTCTCGTAAATACGTTAAGATAACACATAAAGAAGACTCAAAATAACAATCATTCAAGCACAAAATTATTCCTCCAAAATAATAAGACCCAAGATTCATGAATTAAATAAAAACCCAATGAAACAAGGAAACAGACCTTAAAGATTTTACTAAACAGAGATTCGGATCTGATATTTGCAATCTACAGAAAGTCGACAAACCGGAACTGCACCTGGACCTCGAAGCTTTCCGGAACCACGACAAAACTTCCACAATGGGCCTCGTCGGCACATCAAATTTGGTCGGTTTCATTTGGAGATAAGACTGTGTGTGTAGTGTGGTGGGCGTGAGGCTGTTGGAAGTTCGATGGCTATGGTGTTTTGTGGCTGCTGAAGCAGAGGAGCTTAGCTTTGGGTTATGGATTTCGGTGATTCTATTGGTAACTAAAGGATGGTTTCCTCACGCTAATAGTGGAGCTGCTGCAGCGTCAATAGAGGAAAACCATAATAATGGGTAACGAGGAAGGAGGCGACGATGTTCCAATGCTGTTAGGGTTCGTCAAGGTTTTTTGTTCTTTTTTCATGAAGAAGAAGATCAAGTTTGGTTGGGGGGTCTTGTGCTATTGCGGCGCTTCTCATGTTAGGCAGCTCATTTTCAGGCGTCCTCCCCCCCCCCCCC
>MU715123.1:123868-136851 GCA_026770625.1 Nicotiana glauca
TATTTTGCCAATTAGTCCCTGGGTCTTTTATGTATGAGGTCCTTAGGATTTTAAGAAAGGTGTTAAGGGTATTGGGCTCAGGGAATGGGCGTGGGAATTACGGGCTAGGTCCAAAAATTAGGCTAAAAATGGATCGTTTGAGCACAAATTTTATTATTTCCCCGCGAACGAGACTAAAAATACAACCTCATTTATTTATTAATCCTACTTGAGTAAAATAATTATTAAAATAATTCTGACCATTAAAACAAATATGAAAAATTAAATATTTACGTGCTAAAATATGAAAAATCTTGGGGAGGGTCAAAAATCACATGTATACAATATGTTGTCATATTCACATCATAAATGGACCATAATCGTCTATATGTGCTTTATAAAATCACCTTTCAAATCGATGACAAATATTACTTTCACATAGTGAAGGATTATATTGAGAATTTATATTGTTCTCATTACCACAATGATGACAATTACAATTTCGTTGCCATGTGTGATGACCCAAAGGGTTATCACCTGTTTTTTAATCTATTATGTACTCCTGAGGCCTTAAAAACCGCATTTATAGTTGTCTCGACTTGCATGTGTAGTTCGGGTGCGTAGCCGAAAAGCTCAAATGTGAAATTCTGTGAAAAAATGCTAAATTTTGGTGTCAAAATGAATAAAATTTGACTTCGATCAATATTTTGGGAAAACGGATACGGACCCGTGATTGAACGGTCCCGGAGGTCCCGCAGGAAAATATGGGACTCGGGCGTATGCCCGAAATCTAATTCCGAGGTCCCGAGCCCAAGAAATAAATTTTTAAAGGAAATTGTTTTTTTGAAATTTTTAAGGAAGAATTGAAATTAAAATTGATTAGAACGTGTTGGTATCGGGCCCGTATTTTGGTTCCGATGCCCGGTACAGGTCTTATATGTGATTTAAGATGTTTCTGTAAAGTTTGGTTGAAATTGGACGTTGTTTGATGTGTTTCGGACTTAAAGTTCTAGATTTGAACATAATGAAATTTGAAGAAAAATTCTTAATTTTGAGGTTTGATTCATTGTTTTGATGTTATTTTGGCGATTTGATCGCACGGCTAAGTTCGTAGGATGTTGTTGAGCTAGTGCATGTGTTTGGTTAGGAGCCCCGAGGGCTCGGGAGTGTTTCAGAGGTATTTCGGAGTGGTTTTGGACTTAAGAAAAATTGCAGATTTTGCTTCAGCTGTTACAGGCCCCATTTCTTCTTCGCGTTCGCGTTTCGCATTCTTCCTCCCGCGTTCACGACGCTTTAATTTTCCCCTGCTTCGTGTTCGCGTCCCAGCCCACGTATTCGCGTAGGTTTATTGGACCCTGGGGGCTTAGCCTTCTTTTCCTCTTCGCGTCCGCATTCATACCCTCGCGATCGCGTAGCCTTGCAGGACTTACTCATCGCGTTCGCGTGAGGGCCCACGCGTTCGCGTAGGTCAATTTCTGGACCCTTGCCTTTTTACTCTTCGCGTTCGCATTCTTCATCTTGCGAACGCGGTGGTCTGTTAAGTGCTACCCTTCGCGAACGCGACCAGCCTATCGCGAACGCGACCAGCCTGTCGCGAACGCGAAAGGCAATTTTGCTCAGTTAGTAATTCTTAGATTATTTCCTTCCGTTTCCTTCAATATTCATTGAAATCCTAAGCCTAAAACATGTAATTAAAGGTAGAAATTGGGGATTTGGGTAGAGTTAGGGCTTTTTGATTTTTTTTTATTTAGACCTCGTTTTGGGGTCGAATTTTAAAACAAATTATATATTCGGGCTCGTGGGTGAATGGGTGATTTGATTTTGGTCCGAACCTTGTGTTTTGACCAAGCGGGCCCTGGGTCGATTTTTGGGATTTTGGGAAGAAAGCTTGGAAATCTATAATTAGGCATTGGGTTTAATTTGTTTAGCATGTATTGATGTTATGAAGTCAGTATTGTATAGATTTGATTGATTTGGAACCTAATTCGAGAGGGAAAGCGGTTGTTGTGCATTGAATTGGCCATGGATATTTAAGGTAAGTGTTTGGTCTAACCTTAGCTTGAGGGATTAGGAGTTGAGTCTTATTTTCTATGTGGTAATTGTCAAGTACGATGTGTAGGCATGGTGACGAGTATCTACACGTTGGTGTCTAGCATGACTATGAGTCTTTAAATTGTGAATATCTTGATTTCGTTATATTGTCATGCATCGGTGATGACTCCTAATTGTTGTGAAAAGCTTGTGAAAGCATATGAAATAATTGCACCCTTTGGAGCATTGGCTAAAGTGGTAAAGTGAGTTATGAAATAAAAGTGAAAGAAGAGAATGAGTTATTAAATTTTTCCCTTGCCGGGATGTTGAGATTGTTGATGTTATGCCCTTGCCGGGATTAATTGTTTAATCGTATTCCCTTGCCAGGATTTCTATTATAAATTTGTTGATTCCCTTTCCCTTTGTTTGTGATTGTTGTTTGGGTGAGGAAGAGTGTTAAAGCACGAAGGGTGATGCCGTGAATTGTTTGTTTATTGTGAGGAAAGAGTGTAAAGCACGAAGGGTGATGCCGTGCATTGTTTGCTTATTGTGAGGAAAGAGAGTAAAGCACGAAAGGTGATGTCGTGCCGCACGATGTACCATTTTGTGCCAATTCTATTGATTATACGTGAGGAGGAGAGTAAAAGCATGAAGGGTGATACCGTGCACATTATTATTATATCATTGCTTGGTGAGGATGAGAGTAAAAGCACGAAGGGTGATGCCGTGCACTTATTGATTTCCGATGTTTTGTTTATGATTGAGGTATGTTGTTTTCCTTCGTTATCTGGTGATTTTATTCGGAGTTGTTATTTTTCGCCATAGCATGCTCCCCCTCCCATATTATTTACTTGTCCTTGTATTTCGATTCCGTTGTATATATGTACATAACTGTATAGGTTTATGTAGTGGTCTAGTCTAGCCTCATCACTACTTCGTCGGGGTTAGGCTAGGCACTTATCAGCATATGGGGTCGTCTGTGCTGATACTACACTCTGTGCTCTTTTGCACAGATCCATGCATTGGACATCAGCACTAGCGTGGGAGTTAGCCTTCAGTCCAGTGAGAAACCGAGGTAGCCTTACAGGCGTCCGCAGGCCCGACGTCTCCTCTATCTTTTATTTTAGTCTGTTATCTTATGTATTCGAGACAAACAGTTTGTACTTTCTTTCAAACTGTTGTATTTAGTACTCTTAGTAGTTCGTGAGTATATGGCACCAGTTTTTGGGTAGAGGTTATGTTGATTTTCTGCATTATTGTTCAGATTCTTTAATTTAAGACTTCCGCTTATTTACTTTATTCCGTTATTTTTATGATATTACTATTAATTGTTAAAAGAAGTAAATCAGATAATGAAAAAGGTTGTTAAGGGTTGGCTTGCCTAGCTCTCGTTAGTAGGCGCCATCACGACTCTCGAGGGTGGGAAATCCGGGTCGTGACACCACGTTCACATCCATTGATACCTTCACGGAAATTATTTTATCTTCTTTCAGACTTATCACATACTACTACATTCTCTTAAGGAAACGAGAATGAAGCAAATTCAATGAGATGAATTTTCACTTTGTGCTCACAATCATACATGAATTCGATCATGCCAAGACAGAGAAATTTTATCACTTCGAGTGGTTATAATTTCTAATAAACTCTATTAGAATTATAGTCAAACTTTGTTGTCTTTGCTTGTATTTAAAATTAAATTGTAAAATTTAAAGAATTTAAAAGAGAAAAATAAGGTAAAATACTTTCCTTAATGCTAGAATTTATTCCTGAAGGAAGTTCATGAACAATTAACAATCATTATTCTAAATATTATACATAAGTTGAACATCATGCGCGTATCCCTAAGCTTGGTGATCAAAGCAGATGCCTAGTAGAGGAATCTCAATGCATTCACGCAAGAGCCTCACGCAAATTCCTATATCTTCTCCCCTTGGTGGTTTAATTTCTCAAACATTAGATAACTAATAAATAATTGTGATGACCCGATAGGTCAACTTACGTATTAGAACCTAATTTTGTGCTTTGAAGTCTCAATACCTCATCTTAGCCCTCATCTATTTGCACGCGCAGTCCAGGTGTTTTTCTTGAAAGCTTTTATGTTAAAAAATTGAGAAAATATAAAATTTTTGCCTTAAAATCTATTTGAGTTGACTTTGGTCAACGTTTCTGGCAAACGGATCCAGATTTATGTTTGGACAGTGTTGGTGGATATGTGTTGTGATTTGGGACTTGGGCGTATGTCAGGAGTCGAATTCGGAAGACCCTAGCCCGAGTTATCGCATTTTGTTAAAATTTGAAAGTTTAAAAGCTTAATGACTTTGAAAGTTTGACCAATGTTTGATTTTATTGATATCGGGTCCGTATTTTAGTTTCGAAATCTGGTATAGGTCCATTATTATATTTATGACTTGTCTGTCAAATTTTGTGAGAAACGGAGTTGGTTTGATGTAATTCGGACGCCCGGTTGTTAATATAGCAATTCTAAATTTTCTTGAAAATTTCATTTGATTTTGGTGTCTGATTCATAGTTCTAGGTGTTATTTTGGTGACTTGATCGTGCGAGTAAGTTTCTATGATGTTTTTAGACTTGTTTGCATGTTGGGTTTGGAGCCCCGAGGGCTCGGGTGAGTTTTGGATAGGCTACAGAGTGGTTTGGACTTAGAAAACTTAGCTGGTTCTGCAATTTCTGGTAACCGGTGTCTGATCTCGCAATTGCAAGATCAGTGTTTGAATTTGCAAACATTCCCCAATTGTAAGGCCCCGAAAAATTTCTACTCAAAACCCGAGAGCTCGTAGTGCCAAGTTAGGAATACGTGTTAGAAATTTGTAAATTCGGACCCTTTGGACTAATCTATGCATTAAAAAGTCAAGGAATAATATTTTCCAAAAAAGTGCGATTCTGCGGTCGAAAATGCAGTCACATAACAGCTATGCGGACCGCATAGTTGCCTCAGAGTGAATGTGTTGGTCAATTTGAGGTAAAGTATGCGGTCAATTATGTGATCGCATAATCAATATGCGGGTCCCATAGTCATCGCATAATCCCCTTGGGATTTTGTAAGGGTCAGTTCTGCGATGCATTACGCGACCACAGAACGGGTATGCGGACCGCATTTCCGTCGCATACCCAGACAGTGTGTTCAGTTTTGGGGAGCATTTTTACAGTCTATTCTGCGGGCCACACGTCAACTTTGCGATTGCAAATGCGATCGCAGGTTTGAGTGAGGCTCCTATTTTCTAATTTTTAAAACCCGACCCCGTGTCGTTATATCTTGTGCAATAGCTCATTTTGAGCCTATTTCCTGGTACTTTTAGAGTGATAAAGAGGGTCTAAGAGAGGGGGAGTGCTTTCTATAAAAAATTGCTCCACAAATCCTTGTTAACCATTGAACATAATCAAGTGAGGCACCTAAACCTTCATCCCTAGAAGTAAGACTTCATCACCTCAGCTCTTAAATTTTAAACATAGCCATAAGGGGTCATTAGTGAAGTAATTTATGGGTATAAGAATGGATTTCTTGCATGCATATAAGAACATAGAGTATTGGGAGGTTGTGAACTAAAAAGAAAGCAATTAGAGTATAAAATGATAGAAATCTCTCACAAAAAGGACCTAAGATCACAGTGCACCCCTAGTGCTTGATAATATGCTCAAACGAGCTAGAATCCTAATCTTGTCCCTAATTCTTGGTTCAATTTGTAATTCCTATACAATAGATCGAAGTTCTAAGAGTTCCAGAATTTTGTAAGGATTAGGGAAAGCTTTATTGAGTTATGTATGGCTAAAACCCCGTCTTTTAGAAATCGAGCTTCATCGGTGGTTGTGTGAATATGGTAAGATTAAAGTTGAATTGTTGCATTGATTGTTATTTTACATGAATTGGTGTTATAACCTTATATGCGTGAAAGATGTGTCTCAACATGATCAATATGCTATGTTGATAACTTGAAAAGGGGAAAAAGAAATGAATTATGTATTGAAATACTTAGACCTCAAATTTAGATTGAAGTTGCATTATTGTGCCATCTACATGAAATCTTATCTATGCTTACAATTTGAATTGCTCTTGTGTGCATCTACTTTCCTAAATGGCAAAGCAAATATTGAAAATGGGAATGATGTGAAATGTGGCCTAGTGCCAAGAATGATGTGATGAAGTCGTGTCCCCAATTGCCTATGAAATGATATATGTAAAACGAAATGATTAAACAATGCTTTCGTAAGGCGGCCTACACGATCGAGCTGAGATCGGACTCCGCTCAAGATAGCGGTGGTATTGTGAATGAATTCTGGAAAAAGGGAAAGTGAGATTGTGATTGAAGTGTATGTCTCGAATGAGAAAACCTAGCCGATCAGGTCAAGATCGGACTCCGCTCAAGATAGCGGTGGCATTGTGAACAAATGATGAATAGTGTGAAATGCCCCAAACTAAAGGCTATGGTAACATGATGTGAAAATTGTATGATTCTTTATTATTGTTAATGCTGTGATCATTTAAAGATTTTGAGTTATACTCGTGATTTCCTTATTTTTGTATGAAAGTTCTTTCTAACTAGATAGTGTTTAGTTATACATACTAGTGCTATTCGATGGCACTAACGTCTCTTTTGCCGGGGCCGCTACATTTTTAAATGAATGTAGGTAGCTCTATAGTGGACAATCCCAATTGCACGTCGTGGAATGTCCTCATCTCGAAGACTTGGTGAGCCCCTTTTTCCTTCAAGGGGTTATGTTGTACACCTTTTGTTATAGACATCCACCTTAAGGTACAGCCGGGGCCTTGTTGCCGGTGTTGTTACCATTGTCTTTTGTATCCTTAGAGGCTCCGTAGACATTTGTGTGGGTTATGTACGGGTATTGGGTAGGTCAATGAACCACTTTGTAACTTTGTATTCTTGCTTTCTTCTAAAACTATAACTGTATGAAATCTTGGAAGCCTAACTACGGTTTAAGGTTGTGTTATAAAATAAGCTATCCATGTTGAATGTACAACCCTTTTTTATTATCTAATTAAATGGAATCGGATCCCTTAATCGCATTGATTTGGGTAGGAAGTGTTTGATAAGGCTTGCTCAGTTGGGTTCACTCGATTGAGCATTGGTCGCGCCTCCCGAGGTTGGGGCATGACACTAATCCTGACAGGCTCGTATTTGTGAGTAAATTCTTCGCATTTGTGAAGAGTGCCTAGTTCAGCATGAGTCCGTATTTGTGATCTAGAGGTTGCAGTTGCAGGGAGGCCAGAGTTCGCATTTGCGAAGTAGGGCTGGGGAAGGCTTGGTCATATTTGCGAACAATCTGGTCACAAATGCGGGTGATCAATGTTCGCATTTGCGAACAAATCATGGCAAATGCGATGAAAGCAGAATTGGGAGGACTTCGCTTTTGCGTTTGTTTCTTCGCATTTGCAGGGCTCGCATGTGCAAACCCGAGGTCGCAAATGCGATATCTATGACTCATCAAATAGATGAGAAACATGATTTTTGTTCATTCTCTCAAATTTTCAAACTTAGAAACCCTAGAGGCAATTTTTCCAAGAGCATTTCTTCCCCAATTCATTGGTAAGTGATTCTAACCTATTTTCTTTCAATGTTTCACTACATTTTCTAAGATTCCAACCTAAAATCTATTGTTTTCATGGTGGAAATTGGGGGTTTCGGTAGAATTAGGGATTTTTAAAAAATTGGAATTTAGACGTCAAATTGAGGTCAGATTCTAAATCAAATTACATAATCGGGCTCCGGGGTGAATAGGTAATCGGGTTTTGGTCCCAATTTCGGGTTTGGACCAAGCGGGCCCGGGAGTCGACTTTTGCTAACCTTTTTAATAATGACCTAAATTAAATCCTTTACAATCCTAGGTAGTTCCTAAGGCTTAATTTTAATCATTTGGTTGGTAATTTTCTAGATTCTATTGGTTCGGAGGCTTGTTTGAAAGGCAAAGTTGTGGTTGAGCTTTGAGTGAACTTTTTGGAGTGAGGTAAGTATCGTGGTTAACCTTGACTTGAGGGATTAGGATTTATTTTCCTATTTGCTACATAAATTAGATGTTGGGTACAACGTCTAAGTGAAGTGACAAGTACTTATGCATTGTTGTCGGGTTAAAACATGCAGGTGGGACTTGTTCCTTGAATTTTATTACTTATTTGATCATGTTATCCATGCTTAGAGTAGTTACAATTTAATTGATCGTTCTTGCCACATTTACGGGCTTTTGTGATAATTGAGTATTGTTTCTAAAGTTGAAATTAGTATTGTGGAACCATTATTGAAGTAAGGCTTATTCTTGTTATTCTATCTCCTTGTTGTTATTTGTTCATTGTTATATGGTAAGAGAAAATGTTATTGCACGAAGGGTGATGTCATGCCATATTGTGAGTGTTAATGCACGAAGGGTGATACTGTGCGATGTTTTGAGAGTTAATGCACGAATGGTGATGTCGTGCTATATCTAATGATTTATACTAATATGAGAGTAAACGCACGAAGGGTGATGCCGTGCAGTATTATTATTTCATTGTGAGGTTGAGAGAAAAAGCACAAAGGGTGATGCTGTACAGTTTTCTTCATTGTGCTTATTCGTTTTTACTGGTTAAAGGCATATTGACTGTTCTGGTTATCATTTCCTGTTGTATTTCACGTATTTTCTACCCGTTTTGGCATGTCCCCTTACCAATAGTACATGTTTAGCTTTTATTTGTGTGATCTTGCACGTATACTATTATATGTACAAGTTTATTGTGTGGGTGTCTTATCACAACCTCGTCAATACTTCGTTGAGGTTAGGCTTGACACTTACGGAGTACATGGGGTCGATTGTACTCATACTACACTCTGCGCTTCTTGTGCATACTTTGGTACCGGCCCTAGCTGTTCGTAAGGCGTAGCATCTTGGATTGCTCATTGGAGACTTAATGTAGATCTGCTGGCGTCCGTAGACCTTGAAGTCCCCTTCTATTTTCCTTATTTTATTATTTTTTCGTTTAAAACAGTTATATTTCTTTCAGACTCTGTTTGTAGAAAATTCTAGAAGCTCGTGAGTTGTGATTCTAGATCCGGATTGTAGTAGATATTATGGGCATTTATGTTATTCCGTATTCCGTTTTAGTTCATTTTGGCTAATTGGCTTGCCTAACAAGTAAAATGTTAGGCGTCATCACGGTCCCAAAGGTGGGAATCCGGGTCATGACAATAGTATATCTATAAATTAAAATAACTGCATATACTCAATTGGTTAGAATCTCGTGCTGATAACGTGTTATAAAATAATAAAAGAATAAGAAAATTATTGCAGAGAAAACTAAAGAGAGAGAACTCTTACTGATTTGGGATGATTTACAATAGAATAGAACCCCTTTATTTATACGGTAAAAGTGACTTAGCCATAAAGTAACAATCTCTCTAAAATATAGACATTCACATTAAATACAATTCTATTTATAACAACAAAGTGATATTGGACAATTATATATATATATTTTTATAGTGATTTAAAACTTATTTCATTATGTAGACAATAAATTGCATCAAAAAAATAATCAAGAGTGAAAAATATTATAACGATCGTAGTAATTTATATAAACAATACAAGTATTACAATCTCTATGAATCATATGATTCTTCTTTCCATTAGTAAATAAAAAATTGTCTGAGCTTAATCTTGAATTTTATTTTATTTTAATCCAAGTGCTAGAGGTTTGATCTTGATCTTGATGTATTTCTATTCCAAGGGCTTTAAGCTTGTTCTTGAATCTCCGTCTTGATCTTTTAATCCTTAGAACACTTTAATGCTTGTAGCTTTAAAAAAATTTGCAACGTTTGATCTACGAGCTACCTCTCTTTTGATTATTGTTATAACTTCTGGTGTCTTTTTTGAGGTATGAAGACTCCGATTTATAGTTCTGAAAGAGATGAGTTGTGATGAGAACAAACTCTTTCCGACGAATCAGATTGAAGCATGACAAGGCCACATTTGATTGGCCAGAACATATCACTTGTACTATGATGCAATTTCACTAGCCTTTTGATTTGATTTGGTATGCCTTGTCATTTTAATACGTGGCATGATCCTATTGGCTCTTACATTTGATTTATCGTGCCACGTCATTTCACACATAGTACTAAACTGGGCCTCTAGGAAGATGGCATCTTGGGCTTAATGAAGTGGGCTCATCACTTGTACCCCAATTAAATAGGCTAGCCTAATAAGTTTGGAGTTATGCATTTAACACATGTATATTAGACTTATCTAATCAATCCAATAATATTAGCTCGTAATTTTTTGTTTGGATTAACATATTTAAAATATAGTCCAAATTATTTTATTTGTTATAAATAGAATTTTATTTATGGTGAATGTTTATATTTAGAGAGATTCTATGGTTTATTACTTGGTGGCTAAGTCACTCTATCCCTATAAATAGAGGGTTCTATTCCATTGTAATTTATCCCAAAAACTCAATATGAATTATTCTCTCTTTCTCTGCAATATTGTTCTTCTTTTATTGTTTTATTACACGTTATCAACATGAGACTCTACCATCTCAAGAAGCTTTTGGAAAAATTAAGGTATAACTTTTCTCCTCTTTTTGATTATGACTGACATAATGAAAAGAAAGTTCGTTGCCCTTGAAATTTTGGGCAAGAACTATATGTCATGGGTGTTGGATGCTGAAATCCATTGAGATGCAATGGGTCTTGGAGATGCCATTAAAGACAACACTAAAGCATCCAACCAAGACTATGCTAAGGCCTTGATTTTCTTGCGCTATCACCTTGATAAAGGGTTGAAAATAGAATATCTCACAATTAAATATCCACTTGTTTTGTGGAATGACTTAAAGGAAAGATATGACAACTTAAAGTTGGTTACTCTTCCACAAGCACGATATGATTGGGCTCATCTAAGGCTCCAAGACTTTAATTCTGTTTCTGAATATAATTCTTCAATGTTCAAAATTACTTCTAAATTGAAACTCTGTGGAGATACTATCACTGATTATGATATGCTTGAAAAAACGTCCACAACGCTTCATGCCTCCAATATGGTCTTGCAACAGCAATACTGTAATGACCTGACCGGTCGTTTTGAGCCCTAGCACGTTGTTCAGCAGTCTGAGACCATGAGCAGCTTAATTTTAGGTATTGTGACGTGTACGCATGGTCGGAATTGAAATTCAGGAAGATCGGAGTTAAATTTAAATGAAAATTCTCATTTCAGAAGCCTTAAGTTGGAGAAAATGGCTAAGATTGGAATTTTGAGTGAACGACCTCGGAATTGGGATCTGAAGGTTCCAGCAGGTTCGTATGATGATTTCGGACTTGGGCGTATGCCCGGACCGGGTTTTGGATGACCCAACGCCTAGTGTGGAAGTTGGCATTTTGGAAGAAATTTCATAAGTTTGGTTTGAAGTACATTTCAGTATTATCAATGTCCGTTTGGAATTCCGAGACTGGGAGTAGCTCTGTATGGTGATTCTGGAGTTGGGAGAGCGATCGGAAGTGAATTCGAAGGTCCGTAGGTCATTTTGGAGCCATTTGGCTAAAGATAGAAATTTGAAGGTTTTAGAGGAGTTTGAGCGGAAGTGGACTTTTTTATTTCGGAGTCGGAATCTGATTTCAGAAGTTTGAGTAGGTCCGTAATGTCAAATATGACTTGTGTGCAAAATTTGAGGTCAATCAGACATGATTTGATAGGTTTAAACGTCGGAAATAGAAGTTGGAAATTTAAAGGTCCATAAAGCTTGAATTGGAGGTCGATTGATGATTTTTGCGTTATTTGATATGATTTGAGGTCTCGAGCAATTCCGTAATGTGTTTTGGGACTGGTTGGTATAATTGGTTGGGGTCCCGGGGGCCTCGGGTGGATTCCAGATGGTTAACAGATCAAATTTGGAAGTTGAAGAAAAGGCTGAAGGATGCTTCTTCTGTCATAACCGCATCTGCGGTTATTGGACCGCAAAAGCGGGACCGCAGATGTGGTCAGGCCTTCGCAGAAGCGGCCAAGGGCAGGCCCAGGGGAAACCGTAGAAGCGGTCATGAAACCGCAAAAGCGGTTTCGCTTAAGCGGAAATTAGACCGCAGAAGCGGTCCAACCAAATTTGGCCAGAACCGCAAAAGCGGCCCAAAATCGCAAAAGGGGTTTCCGCAGAAGCGGAAATGGCACCGCAGAAGCGGAAATAGCTGGAGGCAGAAGGGTTGTTTTAAAAGTCGGGAATTGGCCATTTCTCTCATATTTTTCAAGGTTGGGGCGATTTTTGGATGGCTCCAAGAAGAGATTTCGTCATCTATGTTAAGTTAAGTTATCCCCACCTATTTTGAGTTAAATACATCGGTTTTGTATGGATTTGGGCATGAAAATTAGTATAAAAATTGAGGTTTTGGTGGAAAACCTAGAAAATTATATTCTTGGAATTTAGCCACGATTTTGGGTATGGAATTTAGAGAAAATTATATATTTGAGTTCCTAAGGTCATGGGTAATCTTTATCTTTGAGAAATTTCGGATTTCGGGCACGTGGGCCCGAGGGCATTTTTGTCAACTTTCTAATCGGGGTTAGGAATTGTTATAAATTGGATTATAATGAGTACCTTAGCATATANCGTGTGTTTATTTTGGAACGGGCCAAACGCCTCGGCAGATTAATAGATGAATCTATAGGCGCGCCGTCGACCCTCGGCAAATGCAGATTTATTTCTGTTGGATCGGGCCGTCGCCTCGGGGTGATTTGTGCATGCTTGTGTTGTTACCTGAACTTAATTGAGTTATTATTGCCTTTTTATGGCTTAAAAATATTTGGATTATATTTAAAATGAAATTCTGGAAATTTTTCTATGAAAGAATTACGTGTTTACTTGTTCCTCTATCTGGATTAAAATCATGTTTATAAAATAAATCCACTATTTAATATATATATTAAGGACGAATCATTATTGGACCATTAGAGAGTGTCAAAGTTGACCATCTCGTCTCTA